>WNWK01011446.1:0-64441 GCA_009830355.1 Cherax destructor
GTTCTCAATTCCTCCCTGGACACTCCCTGTGTCTTCACCAGTTGTAGGTCCTCTAATAGTGACTCTTCAGTACCTGCCAGAGTGCCATTATCCAGGTACCAGATGTTGAGGGTTTGCTGTAGCCAGCTGAAATGAAGGGAAAAAGACTGGGGAACCGATCCCGAACGGCCGGCAAGACCACATTTCTCTTCACCATATTAAAGGCATTTCTAAAGTCAAGTTTGACTACGGCCTTGTCTTCTGGTAGGTCCCTGATGTAGGCCCTTGCAGCATGAGCTGCGGCTTCACTGCCTTGAGAGACCCCAAAGCCCAGTTGGTGTAGCTGGAGTAAACTGGCAGCTTCTAGGCGAATGTTTCTTACTGCTGCTTTGGCAACGAGGCGGCGAAGGGTGTTACCAACAGCAATGGGTCTGATTCCCCTATCCTTCTTCAAAGCGCTCCAGGTTTGCAGAAAGCAGGAGGTACTAAAGCTAGATGTAATAGCCAGCCCTAAGGTTATAGTCGCTGAGAACAGGTCATGGGACATAAGACATTATGTTAAATTAGTGGATAATACACAACAGAAATCAGCCATTATGTGTAACCTTCCAATTTATAAAATAGAAGGAAGGAATGAGCTCATTTGTCAGCTGACCATACCCAATGTCCCGGGACCTTCTAGAATGTTCAGAAAATATTTGGGAGGATCTCAGAATATGTTCCTAAGTACTGCCTACCACTATTCTCAGCATCTATATTATTTATGAATTTCTCTAATATTCAGATTATTCTCTCCTACTATAACTAGACAATTCCTGAATTTTCCTTTCACACCACTAACAGCCTAATTCTGTAAACCATTAAACTAGTTGCAATCAACTATGTGTACCGCTGTACCTAGAAGGGTTAGGACCTCAATAGATAATTCTGTTTGCCTCTTTTTTGGGTTATCCTAGGATATCCACACATGCACACCCATATCTTGCGCAGACTCTGGTCTAACGTTACGATGGGATAATTATCAATCCTGCGCTTTTGTATAACATTATTGTTTAAGACTGTGCATAATAAACTCTACTAAATAGCTATTGAGTTTGTACAGCCCATAATGTGAGTTATATATCGCATTTCTATCATTATGTTTCTTTTCATGACGGAATTGTTGGGTACAATGATCAGGGCATCAGTCCACCCCGGTGGGTGATTACAAGAACTGACATGGTTAAAGATAGCATTTGACTCCTGGTCCGTCCTGATTGAAAATTGGTGTTGGGATAATCTGGTTTCCAGAGGTCTACCTGTCTGATCAATATATGAAAACGGACAAAGAGTGCGTGAGACCTTTTAAACACTACCCATATTATTAGGCGGTGTGTTTTAGATCAACCTCTGTTGCACTGTCCTAGAAAGTAAGGTTTATACTGAACTTTTTTAGTGCCTCACGCAGGTAGACCAAATTTTCATTTTATGGTAAGACCAGTACATTTTTTTCTGGCAGGTTTTTCCTTAGTTTCAATCCTGTAGAAAGTCTTCCTAGCTGACATTAGGGCCTTAACAAAATACCTGTGGTATCTCAGTTTTGTGGCTATGTTAAATATCTTATTGATTTCATCTTCTAAAGTACTTGCACTTTAATGACCTCACGTGTGACCTGTCTTTCTCTAAGCCTGACCTCATGGTGCTCGTTGGTCTTATAAGGCGGTGTATTTGCTTATTCCTGTGGTCGGATCACCACATGGAGAAGACCCGGGCCAGGATGTTCTGGTGAACCTTCCTGTACCTGCTTATTCCTGTAAAACTGGTGAAGCTCAGCCTTGAGTGAAACGTTTCATTAAAAGTATGTGATTCAGTGTACACTTACAGTGTGATTCAGTGTACGCTTAGTGTGATTCAGTGTACGCTTACAGTGTGATTCAGTGCATGCTTACAATATGATTCAGTGAACTCTTTCAATTTGTTTCAGTGTATTCTCATAGTGTGATTCAGCATACACTGAGACTGTGATTCAGTGTACTCTTACAGTGTGATTCAGTGTACTCTTACAGTGTGATTCAGTGTACTCTTACAGTGTGATTCAGTGTACTCTTACAGTGTGATTCAGTGTACTCTTACAGTGTGATTCAGTGTACACTGAAAGTGTCATACTATGTTGTTCTGAGATGATTTAGGATTTTATTACTTGAAATAGAATTATTTCCATATGATTACTTTATTCATTGTAATAAATTTAAATGCCTAATTTAATATTTTGCGTTCTAATAAACCTCTGATCCGAGGTAAATATGGATTTCAAATTTAAGTAATTGTTGATGATATGAAAAACTAAGATAATTTTTCGAATCAATATGCAAAAATAATAATAATAATAATAATAATAATAATAATAATAATAATAATAATAATAATAATAATAATAATAATAATAATAATAATAATAATAATAATAATAATAATAATACTATTCAGGAATCATCCAGGAATAATATTCATATTTTTTCTCAAATTTGCTCCCAGTGCAATTAATGGTTCCATTATAAATGGTTCCTAACTATTAATAAACGTCATTTTCAGGTTGACATTTCACGCTCTTTGGTATCTCATTTTATATTATTATAGACGAATCCTCAGAGAGAATCTTTAGTAACAATGGAAGTGAATTTTAAAGACATGTTTTTGTTCGATTGGTAACAAGAAATGTAATTATGATAAGTCCTGACAGAAATAACCTTGAGTAATATTTTGGTGTGTGATAATTTATCACCCGATATTAATCTAGCAACCTAACATAATCTTACTGAAATTTTCGCAAAATAAAATAGCTTAATTTATTTAGCCTAATTATTTATTTAGTCATTGTTTTCCTTTAGTCAAAAAATTCTCAGGCTGATGTAAAGTCTTATCACTTGCATAGTAATCTTTTTAAGATAAATGTTTGGATATATTATCGCATTTAAATCTTAATACGCAATGACAGGAAAATTACTTCTTATTAGAGGCAAAAATTTGGCAAAGAGAAATATTTATTCACAAATAAAATGGATCATTATAAAAATCTTATGCATTGTATGGCGATCAGAGAGAGAGAATGTTATTGCGTCAGAGACACCAGAACAGTAAGTAGCAGCTGCGTTAATTAGCACTGTAGCTATATTTTCCTGATGGGTTATTGCTTTAAATGACTCACGAAATCGTAATAACACAGTTGCAAACAAATCACGTAACAGGTGAGGCTTGAACCATTAGAGCCACCTGGCCAAGTGATTAACGCACCGGCCTGTGAATTTTTGAGCTCACTTGCCATGGGTTCAAGCCCCACCAGTTACGTGGTTTTATTGCATTAATGGTACGCAATGCAGTCAAGCTGATGGATCATTATTGCTGAAACGTTTCGCTGGTTCACAAAGCTTCTTCAGTATAAGTACTGTGTACAGGTCTCTAGTGTTATGCCTCTGTATGAGACCAAGGGCAAAGGCATTTTAATCAAGGTTAAAGAACTGAAAAAAATATATAAACTCTTCAAGATTAAGAGACTGAATACCTTTAAATTATCTCTCCCATTCTTCCAGTGTCTCTGGTATATCAGTCGCCTCTGTATTCGACTGAAGAATCCTGCTGCACTGGCAAAATATTTCAGAAGATATCCAAGTACTGCACATATGTTTTTTTTCTTACTTATTGGAGTTAAACAAGTGCGTGTATGTTGATTGGCTGTTTGGTTTAAAACCGATCGACTGTTGAATGGGAATAAAGGCTGCATTTTACTTCTATGCTATTTAGTCAAGAATTATTTAATTAAACCTTAAATGAGTTATTCAGAGATATAACGTTACTAAGATTATACACACTGCTGCGCATTGTTTATATATACCTGGAGATATATGGAGAGGGTTTCGGGGGTCAACGCCCCCTCAGCCCGGTCTGAGACCACGCCTCGTGGTGGATGAAGGTCTGATCAACCAGGCTGTTACTGGTGACCGCACGTAAATCAACATACGAACCACAGCCCGGCTGATCAGGTACTGACTTTAGGTGCCTGTCCAGCGCCTTCTTCAAGACCGCCAGGGGTCTAATGGTAAGCCCTCTTATATATGCTGGGAGGCAGTTGAACAGTCTTGGGCCCCTGACACTTATTGTGTTGTCTCTTAGCGTACTCGTGGCACCCCTGCTTTTCATTGGAGAAATGTTGCATCTCCTGCTGAGTCTTTTGCTTTAGTAGGGAGTGATTTTCGTGTGCAAGTTTGGTGCTAATCCCTCTAGGATTTCCCAGTAATTTAGGTGCTTTATCTTACTTATGTGTAGTGAGAGTTCTCTGTATACTCTCCAGGTCAGCAATTTCGCCTGCCTTGAAGGGGGCAGTTAATGTACAGCTGTATTCCAGTCTAGAGAGAACAAGCCTCAAGAAGTGCAATACTCAGAATACCTAGAATGTACTAGAGCGGAAACATGTGTATTTGACAATCGATTTGTAATACATACACGTGCATTTATCGTTAATTTCCAACATTCAACAAAAAAACAATTTCGCTCTCGCAGCAGGAAAAAGAATTCAACCTGATAATTCCAGTGGCATTAAGAAAATATCAAATGGAAAATTTGGTTGTTTTGGAAACTTCTTTAACTCTAGTACGTTTGGAATAACGCTTTATATATTGCCAATAACGTAACCGTGGCTGTGGTCTTGACAGTTTTGTGACTGTTGCTGTGGTCTTGACAGTTTTGTGACTGTTGCTGTGGTCTTGACAGTTTTGTGACTGGTGTTATATCTTGACAAATTTAGGATTGTGGATGTGGTCTCGACGCTTGTGATCTTGAGAGCTTTGTGATTGTTGCTGTGAGCACGAGACTGTGATTGTACGTGTGGTCTCTGGAGTTTTGTGACAGACGCTGTGGTACAGACAGTTTAGTGATTGTGGCTGTAAGCTTCATAGTTTTATGACTGTAGCTGTTATCTTGGCAGTTTTGTAATTGTAGATGTGATCAAGATAATTTTGTGATTGAGGTTGTGGTCTCGACAGCCCAAGATTATTCGTAATATGAAGTATAGTGGGAGAGTCTAGCACCAACCCTCCACACTGAGATCACACTTAAATGGTTCGTTCCTTTCCAGTTAGGGTATACTTCATGCCATATTTTACTTGCTTTCAGCCAGCTAAGACAAGTTTAATGAGAGTTGAAAACCAATTTGGCGAACACCATAAACTTTAGTAAGAAATCTTTGTTATGTTATTAAACACAACTTTTACTCTAACTTCTTTATACAAGGTTTCTATTAATTCTCAGGTTTTATTGATAACGTGACGACGAATTCTTGACGTCTTGGTTATGACGTAGTTACGATGTGTTGTTGATTTGATTACATCGTGTAGGTGACGTGGTTACGAGGTGTTGGTGACGTTGTTACAACTTATTGAAAATATTTCTACGACTAGTTGATGACATGACAACGACGTGTTAATAACGTGACGACTGTGTTGGTAATGTGACTAACACGAACTCATAGCGTAACAATACGATGTTGACGATGTGACGAAGACTTATCAATGACGTGGCGACTATGTGTTAGTGACCTAACCAAGATGTGTTACTAACATGATAACGACGTATTGCTGACGTGATAGTGATGACGTACCGAGCCAAAGATCAATCAACGCTCCACATGGAAAACTAGTGATCTATAACAAAGTACTGAGCCCCGGTTCTTGCACTAAAATACAAGTCACTTATTATCTGCCACACTCTCGCCTTTACATCTTCATTTCAAGCTATTATCATTGACACTCGTACTAGTATTACTTCCATTATGAAGGTTTTTGCACACAGTAGCGACCACTGGCACCAGTAATAGCCTACTCAAGGCGCCCAAATTTCTCTCTTCCAGAAATATAATTATAACAAAATTAGTTTTGTGGAAAAGGCATGTGTAATGCAATACGAAATGGGAAGGCTTTTACACAAGTTTAATTAAATTTACTTTTAAATGTGAGTGTTGCACTCATGTGAATTTTAATGGCTTATATGCAGTGTAAAAACATTTTCACAATTTTGTTTTCAAACATCTTTTGTATTAATATTGGTAGAAATACCAACAATATGTTAAGTAAAAGGACACAAATGCAACTAATGTGACATTTTATTGAGGCAACGTTTCGCTCTCCAGGAGCTTTGTCAAGCCGTTACAAGCAATACATGGACACAGAGGGTATATATATACTCTCAAAGTGAGGTGTAATACTAGTGGTGGTAGAAGTAGTAATGATATAATCAATAGTAATGATAGTAATCAATTGATTGTTCTACCTTAATACAATATGGTAGAACAATCAATTGATTGTTCTACCTTATTGTATTACTACTACTACTACAAATTAAATCACTACTACTTCTACCACCACTAGCATTACACCTCACTTTGAGAGCATATATATACCCTCTGTGTCCATGTATTGTTTGTAACGGCTTGACAAAGCTCCTGGAGAGCGAAACGTTGCCACAATAAAATGACACATTAGTTGCATTTGTGTCCTTTTACTTAACAATCATCTTTTATTACATCCATATACATGAAACACAAAGACGTGTTAGAAGCATTAAGTTTCTCAAATACAACAGACAAAATGTTTCGTGTTACTAAAACGAATACACAGATAACCAGCATGGAGAAGATTGAAACTTATGACGACGTTTCGGTCCGACTTGGACCATTAATTAGTTAATTAAATTTGAATGAGTTGCCAGCGACCCTCATGAGGTCAGCAAGTATATTTTAAGCAAAAAAAAAAAAAATAGAGAAAAAAGACAGTGGTTGCCTTTCGGTTTAATGGGAGCCTCGTTACAGGAAGATCCGATGTTTGATCTTAATTACTCTTTACATAGTTTACTACTTTTACAATATTGTGAAATCGTATTTCCTGAACTGGAGTGATGGATATGTAACGTGAAATGCATCCGCGAAGTCTGTGTGGACTCGGCCTTCTTGTAAATTGTTATTTGACCAACAGCTGCAGCTGCCACGGTCTTTGATCTGAGATTAGTTTTCTTAGATTTTGCCGCCGAAGCGGACACATTATTACTTACCCTATTCTTATCTTGTGGACTATAGCGAAAGAGCATATGGTTACACAAAAGGCCTTTGAATTAGCCCCCAAAAATTTAACGGGAGTACATCTGGATTTAAATCTACAGTTGACTTATCTGTTACAAGCAAATTTAGGAATATTGCCTATTTGTTCTTGTATTTTATTTTTATTAATAAGATATCTTGACATATTGCATAAGTTATTATTTTGTCTATCTCCTTATTCCTCAATAAGTGGACACATGGTGTTCAAGATATTGAACTTAGGTTGGCCACATACATTGCATTTGGTTTGATCAACTATGTGTCTGCCAATCTGCCAGAAGTACTTGTAACCAAGCCTAAGCCTGGCCACTACATCAGTCAGTCTGGTTTCAATTTTTTTTAACATTTCTCTTTGCAGTTGCATTTTTTTTTTTTTTTTTTTGCAGTAACACTAGTTAGAAATTCTCTCTACAATGCTGTTAAAAAAATTATTTATTTAAAAAAATGGCACCCACAGAGATCAAAATTAATAAAAAAAAAATACTTGAAATTAAGGTAACCACCCTTTAGCGTTTGAAACTGATCAGAATATACATTAACTAGTTATCACAGGGAAAACAATAAAATTGGCAAATTAAAATTTACACAGCTCAAAGTGAGTGACACGCTATTTTCATAGAGCCAACATTCTCCTATGTAGTCGTATTTTTTGGTACTTTTTCTGAACGGATGCAGCTCCGACATTAGGAATTTTGGAAGGTTTCCAACCCATTTCAAGAGGCTGGGAATAGACTCAACTACTCTGGTCAAAGGACACGTGAACCAACCAATTATTCCAATAATTTGATCATCATTACCGTAAACATGTGCTAAAAATTATAACTCGATTACATAAGGCGTTTTCGATTTATGAGCAAAGAAAAATCGAAAAGATACTCCCTAGGAATACCTTGGTCCTAGGGAGTTAGCTGAGACACGTCGATGATATCCTAGTCACTGTACATTTTCCTCTTCCCCTCCTCCTCCTCCCTCTCCATTCCCCCTACCCTTCCCCCTCACCCTGTGCTTTACACCCAGAATCTTCTCAATATCATTTCGGTTGAAACTTCTCTCAGGTTTACAGCTGAAGAAAACTGTAGACAGGTTTCCTTCCTAGACGATTTGATTTGAAAAAATGGCGGGGAACGGGATTTCTAAATCAACAAATAATGTAGGTCATATTTAATAACCACAACCATACCAGGACCCCAATGGAAATAAGTCACTGTCTGACTTTTTTGTTTTATCCTAGGTTGTCTACACATATGCTGCTATGTATGATAATCTATATAACTGTATTTTTGTATACCTGAATAAACTTACTTACTTACCATTAATAATATAATATTGGTATATTATAATATAATTTTATTCATATTATATTGAAATATTCATGCAACACCATTAATCAAAACTCAGGATAATTCACTATCTCCAAAGTTTTAGCGAGGCTTATTCTCATAATACCTGGCAGTGCGATCATCAATCCTCACTTATACAGCTGGCTACTCACATGTGACTTCATAATATCATTCTTTCCCCTCTGGACTTCTTTTCAACCTCCATAAACCAAGTCTCGTTGCTTTTCGTGTAGTGGTAAAGCTCCTTCTTGATGTCACATCTTCGCAGAAAAATGCCCTTACATTTGTCTTAACTGTACAAACAAAACATTAATGATACTGATATATGTTACACAATAACAAATGATACTTTACTCGTGCAGTTATCGGACTGCTAATATTGAAAAGAGACACATATTTTAATATATTCAGGTGGAAGCACTACACAAGTACGAGTCACACAGGATCTGCAGAGTGGATATAAGGGGTAAGCAGATATATTTCTAGAAATATGGGGTATATCCTTCCATGGGATGATGCACATAGACGCAGCACTAGACGTCATTTATAGTTATTCTCTCAAAATTCACTTAATAATATGATATTCACAGATTTTCTGCCCGTCGCTATATTTTACATATGAGACCATTAACAGCTAATATTACAAAACAACAGGTTTTAACAAAATAAATTTGCTTACAATCTCAAATAAATCATTATAATGGATGTACTAAGGAAAAATTAGACGCACTTCTAAATTTTAATACACATAAATTCCACACAGTCGTAGGAAGAGACACAGATCTATGAGTTCTAGAAGACAAAATCCAGCAATGAAAGACGATAAAAACAGACATAGTATTGAGGGCTGCAGAACGTACTCAGTGCACACCAGCCACTAACTCCCTCAACCACGATTTCACACAATTAATGGAACACCAAATATCTAGTGGAAACCAATCAAGAAATGGAGCAACAGTAGTCAGGCGTGTAATGACGTTTCTCAAGAACTTCGCAGTGCAAATTTGCAAGACAGTGAAAGGAGGGCGGAACTTTTAATAAAATAAACACACGAAAAATGTTGTTTCAACCATGGAATCAATATATTGTTTATGACATTTTATTGAATAGACATTTCGTTCATCAACGATGGGCCTTGATGGGCGAAACATCTTCTCAATAAAAAGCCATAAACTACAAATTGTGTCTTAATAACATATACACAAATAACCCGCAAATAGGAGAGAGGAGCTTACGACGACGTTTCGGTCCGACTTGGACCATTTACAAAGTCACACTGAGCTCCTCTGTCCAATGTGCGGGTTATTTGTGTATTGTTCCAGTCACGGTATTGTGCCTTTTTGTTATTTACTAACATATTTTTGTGGATATATAATACTATTGACATGTATCTATTAGATACAAAAATTACATGATCAGCTAATGAGACATTATAATACGAGAAACTTTCGCTCTTCAGAAGCTTTTTGAAGAGAATAGAAACAACACAAGGACACAAAGGCTATATATATATGTAACAACGTGAAGTGAAAGAACATAAGCACTTTAATGGTAGTATTAGTATCTCTTGCTTGTTAAGTTATGACGTGGTTTATTCTTTAAAGGATCGTCATAAAAAATATAATTATAGAAGCTGCTTTTATTCTGCTTCATAGCGATTGAATGGAGATTAATGATGATTCAAGGCATTTTCGTCTGCGAGAATATAGTTTTTTAATTAATCACTAAGCGGGTGCCAATGAATCTCATCAAATGATTATTGGAATTCAGGTATTGTACACTTGAGTTGCTCAAGTTTGCGTTTCTGCGTGCATTGATCTGCTCACACAAACGTATTTCGTGCTGGTTCAACCAAGAATAACCTTGTCACATCCTCCTTAAAGGATTATGCAAAAACCCACATTGACTGGTTCTGGGTTTTGGTTAAGTCTTTGACGGATGAAATGGTTACGATGGTAACTCAAGTATTGGCTTCTACGAGTATTGTGAAGACATTCAAGGGAACGTCAGAATTAATTCTGCGTCCACTGACGTATTCACCAATATTCGACGGAAGATACTTGTTGTGTAGGCGATGTCTTACTGTTTGCGGACTTTGATTCTTAGAGTGTTGCCTGCTTTATATATATAAAGACGGTAAGGAATGGTATATTGCCATTATTTTTCCAGGATGATATAGCTGTAAGCTGCTGATTGATGTACCTAACTCCAGATGGCATTTTCACTTTTGAATTGGTAAATGTCAGAGTACAGTCATTTGCAAGGTATGGGATTTTGGAATGAGCTTTCGTCATCCCAAAATCCCATGCCTTTGCAGGTCTCTGAAGGAAACATAACAATGACCTAAGCACATTTCCCTGTGGAACACTGGTACCGATTGAGTGTTTTGTTGACTCAGTCCCATTAAGAACTGCCTTCAAGATCTATAATGAAGGTAATCACTAAGGAGGCATAGTGAAGAGCCAGAGACTCCTAGCACTTGGGGTTTTGCCATGAGTCCCTGGTGCCATACTTGGTAGAGAGTGCCAGCAATCGGCAGTGCTACTACACCGCTGAGCTTGGTGTCATTTAGTGAAAAGGTTAAACAGTAGATCTGCAGCAGAGCGACCTTTTCTGAAGTCGTATTGAAAGTCACAAAGAAGCGGGTAGTTGAAAAACGATATAATTTGCTATCATGTGACCATTGGGTCAAGTGTTTTGCCAGTAATTGACAGCAGTGACACTTGTCAATAGATGCACACTTCCGCTCTGCTCTTCATTTTGTGAACAGGGACTACATCTGCTCTCTCTCTGTCTCTCTTCTCTCTCTCTCTCTCTCTCTCTCTCTCTCTCTCTCTCTCTCTCTCTCTCTCTCTCTCTCTCTCTCTCTCTCTCTCTCTCTCTCTCTCTCTCTCTCTCTCTCTCTCTCTCTCTCTCTCTCTTCTTTTCTCTCTCTCTTCTCTTTCTTCTTTCTCTTCTTTCTCTCTCTCTCTCTCTCTCTCTCTCTCTCTCTCCTCTCTCTCCATCTACTATCTCCAGGCAGGATTTTGTATTTCTCGCCTAGTTGTTTTAACTTTGTAGAACTGTTCGCCAATAAACGGAAGTACAAACCCTGTGAATTCTTCGTCAGTCCTTCGCTTCTTATATAACATAATACCACTGCAGTGTTTACCTGGGCCTCGAGCCAGAACTCTCACTGTTTATTCCATGGCTTTCTCTTTGTTATCTTTAAATACAGTTTCAGTCTACATCATATTGTCGGTCTTTAGCGTTTCCTGCCAGAGACATTTTGGAAGTATAATCATCCAGTGATATGTGGTCTATGTGAGTGTGTGTGTGTACTCACCTAGTTGTACTCACCTAGTTGTGGTTGCAGGGGTCGATTCATAGCTCCTGGCCCTAATCTTCATTGGCCGCTACTGGGTCACTCTCCCTGCGCCATGAGCTTTATCATACCTCTTCTTAAAGCTATGTATGGAACCTGCCTCCACTACATCGCTTCCCAAACTATTCCACTTCCCGACCACTCTGTGACTGAAGAAATACTTCCTAACATCCCTGTGATTCATCTGAGTCTTCATCTTCCAACTGTGTCCCCTTTTTGCTGTGTCCCATCTCTGGAACATTCTGTCTCTGTCCACCTTGTCAATTCCTCTCAGTATCTTATATGTCGTTACCATGTCCCCCCTATATCTCCTGTCCTCCAGTGTCGTCAGGTCGATTTCCCTTAACCTCTCCTCGTAGAACATACCCCTTAGCTCCGGGACTAGTCTTGTTGCAAACCTCTGCACTTTTTCTAGTTTCCTTACATGCTTGGCTAGATGAGGGTTCCAAACTGGTGCTGCATACTCCAGTATGGGCCTAACGTACACAGTGTACAGGGTCCTTAACGATTCTTTATTAAGATGTCGGAATGCTGTTCTTAGGTTAGCTAGGCGCCCATATGCTGCAGCAGTTATTTGGTTGATGTGCGCCTCAGGAGATGTGCCTGGTGTTATACTCACCCCAAGATCTTTTTCCTTGATTGAGGTTTGTAGTCTCTGGCCTCCTAGACTGTACTCCGTCTTCTTTGCCCTTCCCCAATCTTCATGACTTTGCACTTGGTGGGGTTGAACTCCAGGAGCCAATTGCTGGACCAGGCTTGCAGCCTGTCCAGATCCCATTGTAGTTCTGCCTGGTCCTCGTCCGATTGAATTCTTCTCATCAACTTCACATCATCTGCAAACAGGGACACTTCGGAGTCTATTCCTTCCGTCATGTCGTTCACAAATACCAGAAACAGCACCGGTCCCAGGACTGACCCCTGTGGAACCCCACTCGTCACCGGCGCCCACTCTGACACCTCGCCACGTACCATGACTCGCTGCTGTCTCCCTGACAGGTATTCCCTGATCCATTGTAGTGCCTTCCCTGTTATCCCTGCCTAGTCTTCCAGCTTCTGCACTAATCTCTTGTGTGGAACTGTGTCAAACGCCTTCTTACAGTCCAGTAATATGCAATCTACCCACCCCTCTCTCTCTCTCTTGTCTTACTGCTGTCACCCTGTCGTAGAACTCCAGTAGGTTTGTGACACAGGATTTCCCGTCCCTGAAACCGTGTTGGCCGTCGTTGATAAGCTCATTCCTTTCTAGGTGCTCCACCACTCTTCTCCTGATAATCTTCTCCATGACCTTGCATACTATACATGTCATTGACACTGGTCTGTAGTTTAGTGCTACGTTCCTGTCTCCTTTTTTATAGATTGGAACTACATTTGCTGTCTTCCATACCTCAGGTAGTTGCCCTGTTTCGATAGATGTGTTGAAGATTGCTACCTCTCTCAGGACCCATGGAGAAATGTTATTCGGCCCCATCGCCTTTGAGGTATCCAGCTCGCTTAGTAGCCTCTTCACTTCCTCCTCAGTTGTGTGTATTGTGTCCAGCATAATGTATAATGACACATTCTCAGTAACTGTATTTTTTCTTAAATTTTTTCGTATATTACTCGAGAACACCTTATTCGATTTGGTTCAAAATTTTAATGCTGGTCTACTGTACCTATGGCAAGATTCATGCGACTATTTGCGTGCATGGCTGCCTCATGGACAATGTTACACAGGCCATTCCCAGATTTCGCTACTGAGTGATTACTAGGGAAAACCTACTCTGATAAGTTCGAAAATTTCAACACTGGAGTAGCCTACTTAGTACATTGGTATTACCATGTTGACACTATTTAAAGCATTATTTTGCCTTGATCCTGTTGAGGGACTCTTGATCCAAGGAACTGGACTTATCCTCCCCTTCACTGGATCGAGTCTGAATGCCTCTTATTCCACAGGCGCTATATAACACCTGATAGGTTTAGCTCTTTTCCCCTAATTAAAATGGAAGAATTATGAATAGCATAAATTTTTAATGACTGATTCATGTTATGAATTGGAAGAAAAAAAATTGTCTTTTGACTGTCTAGGTGGACAATTTGTTGGATTTTGTGCAGTACCTAGAAAATGCCTCATCAGGTCGATTTTAAACTATTCGTGACCATGTACTTTCTTCAAAGGAAGCTTTGCCTTTTCCCTTAAGATTTAATATGTCAGTTTTATTAATTAAATTAGCTTCTGTTAAATAACTAAATCATGTCTCATTTGTTCGGAAATAAATCTCAGTTTTTTACTTTTTTGTGTGTTATCTAGGCTGCACCTGCATACAATACTTGCTTAATTATGTACTTATATGCATTCTTACTCACTTTAACCATGATAAGTTTATTTAGAGTTTTGGTTTATTTTGTTCTGTGGTTGTCCCGACTGCCTTTTCACGGAAAAAACTGGAAATATTGAAATACTGATTTTCAGCCAATAATTTTTGAATGACTTATCCAACTGTATTCATTTTTTTTCATGGGAGCGCTAAATCCGTAGGGATTATACAGCGCCTGTGGGAGGAAGGGTATGGAAGGCATTCAGAAAATTGGAGCACATATCCATTTCTCTAGATCAAGAGCCCATCACAAGTGATTACTTCAACCCTCAAGGGAACCTCCCTTGAGGGGCCAAATGCCTTCAGAACTTTCACTGTTAACTTGATAATGCAACTTCTTAGCGGCTTCAAACCTAATGTGCTGGAATATTTTAGGATACTGATTCCTCTGAAATAACAAGAGAATTCCTCTTCACTTTGGCTTCAAAGCTGGTGCTTCTTGATAGTAAGTTTGAATTACTTTAGGGCTGTGAATGTCTTAATTTTCTTCTAGTTGTTTATTTCTTTCCCTAATTGTCTCCAGTTCAAAATTGCTCTTCTCTCTTTCTCTCTACCATTTTTATTTACACAATAGTTTTACACTGTTAAGAGTTCCTACCTTTATTACAAGCTAAGAACTGATACCTTCCTCAGTTCATTACAATGCCTATTTATTGTTAAGAGACATACAAATAGATAATAGGATAAAGATGGAGCGATCTGTGGGCCAGCAGTTTCAGTTGGTGAACTGACTATTTCATAGATCTCATTACGCTGTTCGAGCATTTTGCATATTGAAGTTATTTTAGGAATAAATGATTTCAGATGAAATGATCCATCAGTTCTTGAGAAGGGTACAGCTACGGTGTAGTTATTGTTTGTTTCCCATCTTATTATGCAGAAGCTGTCTTCTCGCTTTATATTTAACAGTAAGGCCACTCACATCCCTCTGGTGTTGAAGGCTCTGATGATATAACAGATCTGTCCAGGACGGGTCCAGACGAAAGTTCAGTACTTTTGCTCTCTTTTCTATTCTGTCAATAAGTCGTAGAATAAATGAGGACAGGACATCCACGAAAGTGGAGCTTATTCAAGGTGTGAGCGCCCTTGTTCCTCGCATAGAGTTTTGCAGCCTCTGTTGTCGAGCAGATACATCGAAATGCTCTTAGCTTCCTGACGGCCTTGTTTGCAAGATTTATTAAGTGGTTCTTCTTATCAGTTTCGAATCAAATTTCATCTCAAGGAAAACCTTATCCCTGGGTTACAACACTCTCCCCTATACACACCTCTCGCCTTCAAGTGCATAAACACTAACATTCCAATTTTATCAAATAAACATAATTCTTCAATGTAAACACTTATACATCCCTTTTGTTTCCATAATTGTTCTTTTAATACCACTGCTATTACCTGCCGCCCATCTTTCCTTGGATATAATTAATATAGCCCCGTTTACTTCCTACTAAAATTTTCCCATCTCCCTCCAATTTGATCTTTGGATTCAGAACAAAGACATCCAGTTTATTTTCGTTCATAACTTTAAAAATGAATTCCTTCTTATCATAGGTAAAATTTTCATCGACATCCACCCAATACAACTTTATAATTAGCCTCTTTGTTTTTTAATATAAAATAAATAAAATGGATAAGTATTACGAAAGTTTACTGAATATACGTATAATTAACGTCCTTCAAGAGTGCAAAGCATTGAACTAGCTTCAGTGTCTCACTCATAGACTAGAAAGTAATAACCCATCAATCTGGGCAGTTGCTATTTACGAACCATGACACAAAAATCATCAATTTATTCTGGTTTGACAAGGTCATTTAGCTGCCCTGAATATATCAATGATACAACAGGTGTATATACAGTATGTAACATCATTTAGAAAATACAATTTATTTTGTATATCTTTGCCTATTAATTCAATAAACTGATTACTAAAACAATATTTTTCTCGAATTTCGCTGACAAACTGCCCCAACAATTTCATATTCTGTGCAAGGCTTCAGATACATTATACCCTACAGAGAGCAATAATGAAAATACCATAACCAGTGGAGCGTGTTGATCATTTGCAAGTGATTTATTTGCGTATATAAAAACCAGTTATTGTACGATACCTACATGAATCACAGCCTAGTATGCTGTGTTGTGTGTTGTCTTTCAGTACAGTGTTGATTGATTTTATCATATCCCTGTATCTTGTATGTACATATTATGATCTAGTATTATTTGATATATGTGTATTTCACAATAAAATATTTTTATTGCTGGCTATTTATTCTGTTTGTGTGTTTGACAGTTGTAGATATCATGGTATTTGTGTATCGGACATGTACTATATTTTAATTTTGGTTTGTAAGAGTCGTGTGTATCATGTCAGGTAGTTTTTTTTTCATGTTATGTAGAATTAACATTTCCTTTGCTTTTGTCGACTCAAAATTGAACAACTAGGAAATAAAGAAAGTGTAAGCTAGGAATCACGAGGGCAGAAATTTTTACCTGCAGCGTAGCACGGAAACATTATCCATGTATTAAAGAGGCGGTAAGTAGGTACCTGGGTGTTAGCCGCTTGTTGTGGGTCGCATCCTGTGGTTTGGTAGTATACTTTAGATAGGGCTGGTCTTTCAATTGACCTGAGATAGGATAACAGTTCTTACCCTGTAAAATGGATCTACTTAAAAAAAAAAAAGTATTGGTGAACATTTTCGATACAATTTTTCGTTGTTACCTAAGGAACTGATGAGCAGTTATGGGATTTTTTAAATATTAATACATTAAATCTGTCTGTAGAAGAATATAGACACTTAATTAAAAAACCGAAAAATCACCAAAGGCATCCACAATTTAACCTGGAGGCAGGATATACCTGGAGGCAGTGTATGCCTAGATGCAGAATACACCTGGAGGCAAGATATATCTGGAGGCAGCATATACCTGGAGACAGCATATGCATAGTGGCAGGATGTTCCTGAAGGCAGGATATGCCTTGATGCAGTATATACCTGGAGGCAGCATATACCTGGAGGCAGGATATGCCTGGTGGCAGGATAAACCTAGAGGCAGGATATACCCGGATGCAGTATATACCTGGAGGCCGGATATACCTGGATGCATGATATACCAGGAGGAAGGATATACCTGGAGGCAGGATATACATGGAGGCGGGATATAACTGGAGAGATATATCTGGAGGCATGAAATACCGGAAGGCAGGATATGCCGGGAGGAAGGATATACCTGGAGGCAGGATATACATGGAAGCAGGGTATACCGGGAGGCAGGATAAACTGGGAGGAAGGATATACCTGGAGGCAGGATATACTGGGAGGAAGGATATACCTGGATGCAAGATATACATGGAGGCGGGATATACCTGGAGGCAGGATATACATGAAGGCAGCATATACACATCTAAGAGGTGTATATGCATCAGTGTATATTCATCCAGACTTTAATGTATAATATAAGGATTAAATAATCTTTGACAGCTTGTGAACAAGTTATCAACACCATAATGACCCGAGCGTAGTTAAAAAAAAAAAAACTTTAAAACCAATTAACCAAGTAATTTACCAGCACAACAGGTGTCTTGAAGCAGGTGACAGGGTCTTGATGTAAGGAACTGAACCAAGAAACTGTGAAAAATAGTGAACCTCCAAGCGCTTTCGTGATTTCTCACGAACTGTAAAAATAAAAGACCAGCCGAAGGCATATGATTCTTTATATCATGATAGAGTTAAAATTTATGTATTCTCATCAATTTTTTTGAGAGCTTTGCGTATTTGTAGCCCAGAGTTCATAGATGAAGAAATCTTTAAGATTTATGAAGTAGCTAATTATCTAAAATACCCAAAATTTTAATTGATAAATCTTTTAAAATATGTAGATGAATGGTTCTGTGAACCATTCATCTAAATAGAGTGAAAAAAAATTAATTAAAAAAAAATTAATTAAAAATTTCCCCAAAAATTTTGACGGCTGTGTCTACGAGATTCCTTGTAAAAAATGTGATAATGTTTATTACAGTCAAACTTGGAAAAATGTGACTTTAGATTAAAACAACATAAAATAGCATTAAAGTTGGAAAATAATCTAATGCTCTGTTTATTTATGTGAGAGATTTTAACCATCCAATTTATTTTCAAATGACTGAGAAAGTTTTATCAAGTAGGTCCATGGTCGAAATATAATAGAATGAAGCTTCATAAAAAATAGTTTTGAAATTAATATGAATATTGGTAGAGGATTATATATTAGAGTCATTGATAATTAATAAAATTTGTGAAGATTTCAGGATATGATCAACAAGTTAAAATCATAAAACTTAGGTAGAATATAAGCTATGTTTGACAGGTCCTTAAGCATCTCACCCGCATCATCATAAAGGGTCAGGTGAGGTGTTGTATATTGACCGTGAGGTTTAATCCCTCAATTATATGCATTCTGCTGATCATTTATTTTTACAATTCCTTGTTAATGTGGAAGCTCACTATTTTGTCACAGTGGTTGTTATACATATTGTTATATCACCTCTTTACTGCGATCTTATTACACACACACACACACACACACACACACACACACACACACACACACACACACACACACACACACACACATACACACACACACACACACACACACACACGCCCCGATGGCATGGTGGCTAGCGCTCTTGCTTCACGCACGGAGGGCCCGGGTTCAATTCCCGGCGGGGCCGAAACATTTCGAAGTGTTTCGTTACACACACACATAAAACAGGCCTAGTGTCTAATCGACATGTGCCTAGGACAAAATGCTAACTAACATACACCACACACACACACACACACACACACACACACACACACACACACACAGGGCGATTGAAGCCAAACTACAAGAGAGGGGACTACACAGGCATGAGGAATTTCCTACAAGGGGTTCACTGGAACAGAGAACTGGCAGGGAAGACAGTAAACGAGATGATGGGATATGTGACAACAATATGAAAGGAAGCTGAGGAGAGGTTTGTACCCAAGGGTAACAAAAATAACCTAGGTTCACCCGAAGGTGCAGAAAGGCCAAAATCAAGTGTGCTAGAGAATGGAAGACGTATAGAAGGCAAAGGACCCAGGAGAATAAGAAGAGAAGTCGTAGAGTCAGAAATGAATACAGGAAAGAAGGGAGGCCCAACAACAATATGAAAATGGCATAGCAGCGAAAGCCATATCTGACCCGAAGCTGTTGTACAGCCACATCAGGAGGAAAACAACAGTCAAGGACCAGGTAATCAGGCTGAGGAAGGAAGGTGGAGAGATCACAAGAAACGATCGTGAATACACACTCAACCCGCACATATAAAAAAGAGAGGAGCTTACGACGCTCTTAATAATCCTGCACCTTCCATTAAGTTTAAAGCTGAATGGGAATCTAATTCTTTGCTTCCTTTCCTTGATGTTCATGTCCAACGCTCAGTTACAGGTTTTGCCTTTTCCGTGTACCACAAGCCTATGCACAATAGCATGTACATCCACTAGTTTTCTTTCATGCCTCCTCTGTCAAGAAAAGTGTTCTTATCTCCCTCTTTCTCCATGCTCTCCGCATTTGTGATCCTCAGTTCAGTGAAGCAGAAATTTCCACTCTTCATAATTCATTTTCCCGCCTGGGCTACCCTTCCCATTTCATAGACTCTGCTTTCTCTCGTGCCAAACGGACTTTCTTCTCTCCTAAACCCTCTACTCCTGGGAACTCTCCTGTCCTCTGCCTTCCCTACATCTCTGGTCTCTCTAATCTCAATAACTCTCTCCGTTCCTTAGACATCAAACTCACCTTTCATCAGACTAACACTCTTCGCACTAATCTAGTTCATACCTCCCCTCCCTCTACAGATTCTCCTGGTGTCTACTCTATTTCTTGCTCCTCCTGTCCTCTTCAGTACTATGTAGAAACTGGCCGATCTCTTTCTGACAGACTTAGAGAGCACAAAAATAGTGTTAGGCCGACACTAATAATGCTCTTTTCTGTCATGTCAGAGATCACAGTCATCCTATTGATTGGTCTTCTGCTAAAACTGTCTACCCTACGTCTAACTTTCATAGTCGCAGCCTGGTTGAATCCTCCCTTATACACAACTTTCCCTGTATGAATCTTAGCCCTGGCTTTGTCTCTGTTGATGCTTTCCTCTCCCATTACATTGTTAAATGCTCCAAACTTCAGAACACCCGTGACTTAACCTGATTCCTTCCCCTTCTATCTCTTCCCTCTTCTCCTCTTTCTCCTTTCTCCTCAGGGTTTTCTTAATTTTCTTTTGTCTTGTATTTGTCCTTCTTCATTTTATTTTCATTTTTTCCCCTCTGTGTTCTTGTCCTTACCCTATGCGGGCCGCCAGCTTCATTGCAGTGCTCCTTTCCTAGAATACGACTGACTCCACTACTACTACTACCACTACCACTACTACCTCCATTATTACCCCTCCACCACTTTCTTCTGGCCTTCCCTGTCTGCCTGCCTATAAATACCCCTTCTACCTGTCCTTTGTGTTAGTGTGACTTTGTAAATGGTCCAAGTCGGACCGAAACGTCGTCGTAAGCTCCTCTCTTTTTTATATGTGCGGGTTGTGTGTGTATTGTTCCAGTCACGGTATTGTGCCTTTTTTGTTATTTAACGACCGTGAAGTATGTGAGGAACTCAACATGAGATTCAAAGAAATGTTCACGGAGGAGACGGAAGGAATCCAGAAAGAAGGAGAGGTGGGGTACACAATCAAGTGTTGGATGCAATACATACAACCGAGGAAGAAGTGAAGAGGCTGCTAAGTGAGCTAGATACTTCGAAGGTGATGGGGTCGGATAACATCTCTCCATGGGTCCTGAGAGAGAGAGCAGAGGCGCTGTGTGTACCCCAAACAACAATATTCAACACGACTATCGAAACATTGCGACTACCTGAGGTATGGAAGACAGGAAATGTAGTCCTAGTAACCTACTGGAATTCTATGACAGGGTGACAGCAGTAAGACAAGAAACAGAAGGGTGGGTAGACTGCATTTTCTTGGACTGTAAAAAGGCGTTTGACACAGTCCCACACAATAGATTAGTGCAAAAGCTAGAGGACCAGGCAGGGATAACAGAGAAGGCACTACAATGGATCAGGGAATACCTGTTAGGAAGACAACAGCGAGTTATGGTACGTGGCAAGCTGTCAGAGTGGGCGCCGGTGACGAGTGGGGTTCCACAGGGGTCAGTCCTAGGACCGGTGCTGTTTCTTGTTTTTGTGAATGACATGACGGAAGGAATAGACTCCGAAGTGTCCCTGTTTGAAGATGATGTGAAGTTGATGAGAAGAATCCAATCGGACGAGGACCAGGTAGAACTACAAAGGTATTTGGTCAGGCTGCAGGCCTGGTCCAGCAACTGGCTCCTGGAGTTCAACCCCACCAAGTGCAAAGTCATGAAGATTGGGGAAGGGCAAAAAAGACCGCAGACGGAGTACACTCTAGGGGGCCAAAGTCTACAAACCTCACTCAAGGAAAAGGATATTGGGGTGAGTATAACACCGGGCACATTTCCTGAGGCGCACATCAACCAAATAACTGCTGCACCATACGGGCGCCTAGCAAACCTAAGAACAACATTCTGACATCTTAATAAGGAGTCATTGAGGACCCTGTTCACTGATCGCTACTAGGTCCTCTCTCTCCCTACTCCATGAGCTTTATCAAACCTCGTCAAAAAACTATGTATGGTTCCTGCCTCCACTACTTCACTTACCAGACTATTCCACTTCCTGACAGCTCTATGACTGAAGAAATACTTCCTAACATCCCTTTGACTCATCTGAGTCTTCACCTTCCAATTGTGACCTCTTGTTTCTGTGTCCCATCTCTGGAACATCCTGTCTCTGTCAACCTTGTCAATTCCTCGCAGTATTTTGAAAGTCGTTATCATGTCTTCCCTAAGCCTCCTGTCCTCCAGTGTCGTCAGGCAAATTGTTGTAAACCTTTGCACTTTCTCTAATTTCTTGACGTGCTTGACCAAGTGTGGGTTCCAAACTGATGCTGCATACTCCAGTATGGGCCTGACGTACACGGTGTACAGAGTCTTGAACGATTCCGTACTGATGTATCGGAACGCTATTCTCTGGTTTGCCAGGCGCCCATATGCTGCAGCAGTTATCTGGTTGATGTGTGTGCTTCCGGAGACGTGCTCGGTATTATGCTGACCACTAGATCCTTTTCCTTGAGTGAGGTTTGCAATCTTTGGCCACCTCGCCTATACTCTGTTTGCGGTCTTCTTTGCCCTTCTCCGATCTTCATGACTTTGCATTTGGCGGAGTTTAATTCGAGGAGCCAGTTGCTGGACCAGTCTTCCAGCCTGTCCAAGTATTTCTGTAGTCCTGCTTGATCCTCATCCGATTTAATTATCTTCATTAAGTTAACAACATCTGCAAACAGGGACACTTCTCAGTTTATCCCTTCCGTCATGTCATTCACATATACCAAAAATAGCACTGGTCCCATGACTGACCCCTGTAGGAACCCCGCTCGTCAAAGGCGCCCACTCTGACACCTTGTCACGTACCATGACTTGTTGCCTTATTGTCAGGTATTCTCTGATCCATTGCAGTGCCCTTCCTGTTATGTGTGCCTGATCCTCTAGCTTTTTCACTAAACTCTTGTGAGGAACAGTGTCGAACGCCTTCATTCAGTTGAAGAAAATGCAATGTCCCCACCCTCTTTCTCGTGCCATACTTCCCTTACCTTGTCATAAAACTCCAGTAGGTTTGTGACACAGGATTTTCCTTCCATGAATCCGTGCTGGTTGTCGTTTAAAAGCTTGTTCCATTCTAGGTGTTCCACCACTCTCCTCCTGATAATCTTATCCATGACCTTGCACACTATACAAGTCAGTGACACTGGTCTGTAGTTTAGTGCCTCATGTCTGTTTCCTTTCTTAAAAATGGGGACTGCATTTGCAGTCTTCCATACCTCAGGTAGTTGCCCAGTTTCAATGGATGTGTTGAAAATTGTTGTTAGTGGCACACGGCATCTCTGCTCCTTGTCTAAGGATCCACAGAGAGATGTCGTACGGTCTTTGAGGTATAAAGTTTATTTAGCAGCTTCTTCACCTCGTCCTTGGTTGTGTGTATTTCATACAGCACTTGTTGGAATATCCCTCGTTGGTGTATCGCCCTATCCTGACTTTCCGAGTCCTTTCTGTCTCCACTGTAAATACTTCCTTAAATCTCATGTTGACCTCCTCACATACTTCTTGTCCGTTTCTTGTGGCTCCCCATCTTATTTCCTCAGCCTAATTACCTGGTCCTTGACTGGTCTTCCTCCTGAAGTGGCTATACAACAGCTTCAGGTCAGACTTGACTTTTGATGCTTTGTCGTTTTCATACTGTCGCTGGGCCTCCCTACTTATTATGTGCATACTCGTTTCTGGCTCTCCAACTATTGTCTTTATTTTCCTGGGACCTTTGTCTTCTGTACTTTTTCCATTCTCTAACGCACTTAGTTTTTGCCTTCCTACACCTTTGGGTAAACCAAGAGCTCATTCTGGTCTTCCCATTATTTTTGTTGCCCTTGGAAACAAACTTTTCCTCTGCCTCCTTGCATTTTATTGACACGTAGTCCATCATTTCGTTTACTGATTTTCCTACCAATTCTCTTTCCTACTCAAGCTTCTGCAGGAAGTTCCTCATGCCTGTGTAGTCCCCCCTTTTTGTAGATTGGCTTTTATCATCCTACTCCTGTTACCCTCTCTACTTGTAACTCTATGTATTCAAAGCTCAGAACCACGTGATCACTAGTTCCGAGGGGCATTTCATATGTGATGTCCTCTGTGTCCGAGCTAGTCAGGGTGAATAGGAGGTCCAGTCTTGCTGGTTCATCTTCACCTCTCTCTCTCTGGTAGTGTCCATAACATGTTGATGCATGAGGTTTTCCAGTACCACATCCATCATCTTGGCTCTCCATGTTTTAGGACCTCCATATGGCTCCAGGTTTTCCCAATCAATCTCCATATGATTGAAATCACCCATAGCTAGTAACTTTGCTCTACCCGTGTGAGCTCTTCTGGCCACCTCAGCTAGTGTGTCCACCATTGATCTGGTGCTCTCTTCGTATTCTTCTCTTGGCCTCCTGCACTTCTGTGGTGGGTTGTACATCACTGCAATGACTACCTTATGTCCCCCAGACTGAATTGTAACTACTATATAGTTTTTAATGAGCAGTGCAACTCCTCTTTCCCCTCTGTTTCCTCTATCTTTCCTCAAGATCTGATATCCAGGTGGGAAAACTGCGTCTGTTATCCCAATGAGTTTAGTTTCTGTGGGTGTTATGATGTCTGGGGACATCTCTTTGATTCTTTCATGCCACTCCTCACATTTATTTGTTATTCCATCCACATTCGTATACCAAACTGTGGTCTGGGGCTGCTGTGGGGTGGAGTTTGTGATGAAGGTGGAGACAGTGGCTACAGTGTGTGGGTTTTGGGTTAGATTGTTTGGTTGCATTGGGGTTGTCGTGGTTGAGGTCCTTCTGTAGGTGGTTCTTATGGAGGTTGTATTTAATCTTCCTCGTGAGTCTGGGTTCTCCTGCTCATCTCTGGCTTTGCCTCTCTTTCCTCCTTGAGTCTTTGTACCATCTGTGTGTGTGTGTGTGTGTGTGTGTGTGTGAGTGTGTGTGTGTTAGGGTGTCACTAGCCTGGTGTCCCGTGGTATGGGGAGTGACCGTCTAATTATTAAATTTATTATATTCGCGGGGCACGATAACCCGTGGAGTTATTCAGCACGTAAAGAATGAGTAATATTCGTGTTTGATGCAAGAAATAGGAAGATTACTGTAAATCCATGGATTATATACCCATCACTAGCTTCAAAGCACTTCATCCCCCTTCCATTGATTTGAAAAGCCTTTTAACTGTTAATTGGGAGCAGTTATGTCGTTCAGGGGACCATTATTGTAAAGTTAGATATTCTTGTTAGTAAAGGATCCATCAAGCAGAGTTAAAGCACTTCCAAAATCTTGATGTAAAGTGTGTGTGTATGTGTTTTTGTTTGTGTGTATGGATTCACCTATTTGTGGTTGCAGAAAGGTCGAGTCACAGCTCCTGGTCCCGCCTCTTCGCTGGTTGCTGCTAGGTCCACTGTCTCCCTGCTCCAAGAGCTTTTCGTATCTCTGTCTCCACTACCTCACTTTCCAGATTGTTCCAGATTGCTCTGTGACTGAAGAAATACTTCCTAACATTCCTGAGAATCATCTGAGTCTTCAACTTCCAGTTGTGACCTCCCTGTTGCTCTGTCTCTATCCACCTTGTCAATTCCTCTCAGTACTATAAATGTCGTTATCATGTACCCCCCCCATCCCTCCTGTCCTCCAACGTCGTCAGGTAGATGTCTCTTAACATTTCCTCGTAGGACGTTCCTTTTAGCTCCGGGACTAATATTGTTGAAAACCTTTGCACTTTCTCTAATTTCTTAATGTGCGCGACCAGATGTGGTTTGGTAAGTAAGACACATAGGCAACAGTTAGGCCTCTTTATTCCGAAACGTTTCGCCTACACGGTAGGCTTCTTCAGTCGAGTACAGGAGGCAGGAGCAGTAGAGATGTGAAGACGATGTAAACAGTCCATCACCCTTCACATCTCCACTGCTCCTGCCTACTTTCTGTACTCGACTGAAGAAGTCTACTGTGTAGGTGAAACGTTTCGAGAAAAAATGCCTGATTGTTGCCTATGTGTCTTACTTACCAACCTGTCGGTATTGAATACCATTTTGATATTCAGATGTGGGTTTCATTCTGGTGCTGCATACTCCAATATGGGCTTGACGTAGAAGATGTACAGTCTTAAACGATTCCTAACTAAACTGTTGAAAAGTGATTCTTAGATTTGCCAGGCTCCCGTATGCTGCAGCAGTTATTTGGTTGATGTGCGCCTTAGGAGATGTGCTCGGTATTATACTCACCAGAAGATCCTTTTCCTTTCGCGAGGTTTTCAGTGTCTGGCCTCGTAGCCTGCACTCTGTCTGCGGTCTTCTTTAACCTTCCCCAATCCTCGTGATTTTGCATATGGTGGAGTTAAACTCCTGGAGACAGTTGCTGAACTAGGCTTGCAGCCTGTCCAGATCCCTTTGTAGTCCTGCCTGATCCTCATCTGCTTGAATTCTTCACATTAGCATCATATCGTCTGCAAAACCTCTGTATCTATCCCTTCCGTCATTTCGTTCACACATACCAGAAACAGCACCAGCACTAGGACTGACCCTTGAGGAACCCCGCTCGGCACATGCGCCCACTCTGACACCTCGTCACGTACCATAACTTGTTGTTTCATTCCTCTCAGGTACTCTCTGATCCATTGCAGTGCTTTTCCTGTTATTCCTGCTTGTTCCTCTAGCTTTTGCATTAATCTCTTGTGAGGAACTGTGTCGGAAGACTCCTTACAGTCCAAGAAAATGCAATCTACCCATCCCTCGCTCTCTTGTCTTACTTCCGTTACCTTGTTGTAAAACTCCAGTAGGTTTGTGACACAGGATTTCCCTGAAACCGTGTGTGTGTGTGTTAGTTACCATTTTGTCCTAGGCACATGTCGATTAGACACTAGGCCTGTTGTATGTATGTGTGTGTGTGTAACGAAACACTTCGAAATGTTTCGGCCCCGCCGGGAATTGAACCCGGGCCCTCCGTGCGTGAAGCAAGAGCGCTAGCCACCATGCTATCGAGGCGTGTGTGTGGTGTGTGCGTGTGTGTGTGTGTGTATGTGCATTTGTGTGTGTGCGTGTGTGCTCACCTAGTTGTGGTTGCAGGGGTCGATTCATAGCTCCTGGCCCCGCCTCTTCACTGGCCGCTACTGGGTCACTCTCCCTGCTCCATGAGCTTTATCATACCTCTTTTTAAAGCTATGTATGGAACCTGCCTCCATTACATCGCTTCCCAAACTATTCCACTTCCCGACCACTCTGTGACTGAAGAAATACTTCCTAACATCTCTGTGATTCATCTAAGTCTTCAACTTCCAACTGCGTCCCCTTGTTGCTGTGTCCCATCTCTGGAACATTCTAACTTTGTCCACCTTGTCAATTCCTCTCAGTATCTTATATGTCGTTATCATGTCCCCCCTAACTCTCCTGTCCTCCAGTGTCGTCAAGTCGATTTCCCTTAACCTCTCCTCGTAAGACATACCCGTTAGCTCCGGGACTAGTCTTGTTGCAAACCTTTGCACTTTATCTAGCTTCTTTACGTGCTTGGATAGGTGTGGGTTCCAAACTGGTGCTGCATACTCCAGTATGGGCCTAACGTACACAGTGTACAGGGTCCTGAACGATTCTTTATTAAGATGTCGGAATGCTGTTCTTAGGTTTGCTAGGCGCCCATATGCTGCAGCAGATATTTGGTTGATGTGCGCCTCAGGAGATGTGCCCGGTGTTATACTCACCACAAGATCTTTTTCCTTGATTGTGGTTTGTAGTCTCTGGTGGGGTTGAACTCCTGGATCCAATTGCTGGACCAGGCTTGCAGCCTGTCCAGATCCTTTTGTAGTTCTGCCTGATCCTCGTCCGATTGAATATTTTTTTTTTTTTTTTTTTTACCACATTGGCTTTTTGTAACAAAGGTAGGATGATCCAAACAAGGAAACACATTCATTGTCACACATTCAGTGGTTTTCTTGTCAGAGGTGCACAGACATTACAGTTTGAATGACCCTCCAACTTCACATCATCTGTAAACAAGGACACTTAGGAGTCTATTCCTTCCGTCATGTCGTTCACAAATACCTGAAACAGCACCGGTCCTAGGACTGACTCCTGTGGAACCCCACTCGTCACCAGCACCCACTCTGACACCTCGCCACGTACCATGACTCGCTGCAGTCTTCCTGACAGGTATTCCCTGATCCATTGTAGTGCCTTCCCTGTTACCCCTGCCTGGTCCTCCAGCTTCTGCACTAATCTCTTGTGTGGAACTGTGTCAAACGCCTCCCCACAGTCCAAGAATATGCAATCTACCCAGCCCTCTCTCTCTCTTGTCTTACTGCTGTCACCCTGTCGTAGAACTCCAGTAGGTTTGTGACACAGGATTTCCCGTCCCTGAAACCGTGTTGGCCGTCGTTGATAAGCTCATTCCTTTCTAGGTGCTCCACCACTCTTCTCCTGATAATCTTCTCCATGACTTTGCATATTATACATGTCAGTGACACTGGTCTGTAATTTAGTGCTTCGTGCCTGTCTCCTTTTTTAAAAATTAGAACTACATTTGCTGTCTTCCATACCTCAGGTAGTTGCCCTGTTTCGATAGATGTGTTGAAGATTGTTGTTAAGGGTACACACAGCTCCTCTGCTCCCTCTCTCAGGACCCATGGAGAGATGTTATCTGGCCCCATCGCCTTTGAGGTATCTAGCTAGCTTAGTAGCCTCTTCACTTCCTCCTCAGTTGTGTGTATTGTGTCCAGCACCTGGACACAATACACAAATGTGTGTGTGTGTGTGTGTGTGTGTGTGTGTGTGTGTGTGTGTGTGTGTGTGTGTGTGTGTGTGTGTGTGTGTGTGCGTGTGTGCGATTTCTTTCATTTACAAAGCACTAGCTCGTGTTGCCTACTTTTTTGCATTTTTTTTCCATTATTAGTGGGGAAGGTGAGGTGCACAATTACTCGGGAAAGAGAATGGAAAAGATGTGTGGAGATGGAGGAAGTGCGTGGATTGTTGGTGATAGTGATGGTGCTGGGAAAGTGGAGGCTGGTCAATAATTGGGCTAGCTGGGAGATGGATCGGGTTGGCATCTGGAGGAGTTCCTTGAGTTCAGTCACTGCCTCTCCTGGTTCCTTGTGTGCCGCTACTTTCCTTGTTTGATGGGTTTTCACTCACTCCCTCATTTCTTCCTTCTCCGTCACTATCCTGTGTCAATCCAGGTTCAGCATTCTCATTCTTTTTGTCATTGGATCCCAAGACACATGGGACAAGGCTGTTAAATTGATTGGGCATTCTTTGTCATTGGAGAACCTCCAGAATCTCAAAAAAATTGTTATCTGACCTATGTCTTCTCCTTTTCCTATGCACTCAATGACTAACATAATCTCACGTTCCTTGTCTTCTCATTTCGTAAATTTTGAGCATCCTCTCTTTCCTTCAGTGTTTCCACCCCTACAAATCTTTCTTTCATTTCCTCTCTGATCTTCTAATGCTCCTTCATTATCTCTTCTATATTATCCCTATTTATTTGTTCTGCAAACTCATCCATTGCTTTCTGCATATTGATCAGTCTCCTACCAAAGGAAATCGAAATTTCCTTCAAACTACTTCATCAGTATGATTAATTCCAAGGTATCCATCAGCCTTCTTATTTCCTCTTCCAAATTTAGAGTTCTTCTGCCATATCAACCCTAAACACCTGTTATACGGCCTCATCTCTTGCTTTGTTGCATGATATCACAATATCACTCTGAATGGAATTGAACTTCCCTTCCAACTCCTCCCACAGTTGGGTCTTCAGTCTTTTCAACATTATTACCACGAAATGTGGTAATAATATGCATGTTCTTATTGACCCCCTCTCCCCCCCTCCATTGTTAATATTAAAGGAACTTTGTTGAGCTTGGCATACGATTTAACAACTCTGCATCTACTCTGTAAACTGAATTGTTTGTCATCCTAATTGAGCTAAAGCTAACTTATGCCACTGAGCATATGATATTAGTGATTCTATATCATCACTGAAGGAATCAATGTACAATTGTTTTATATTCCAGACAGACAGACTGATGTTGTAGTAGATAAGCTTAGACTTGGTTACAAGTACTTCAGGCAATTCCGCAGATACACATATGTTCACACCAAATACAAAGTGTGTGTTCAACCATATGTTCACTGTCAGGAACACTTTGTGCTTTATTGTCACTGTATTGTAGAAAATAAAGATATACATTATAATAGACTATGTGATATGTCAAGGTATCTTATTAATTAAAATAAGATAATAATTATAATAAAGAAATTTCGTAAATTTGCTTGTAACAGAGAAGAGATAGGTGGAAATAAAACAGATATACTCCTGTAAAACTCTGTAAACAGATATACTCCTGTAAACCCATTTGTGGACGGTAGTGCTTTTGCACTTGCGTCCACAGGATTGATATGGAGTGTACAATAAATTTGTTGCTTCGGTGGCAAAATAAAAAAGTCAGTATTCTTCGTGCCTCTCCTGTGCGCGTTTTTTCAATGATTTTTTTTAATTTGCAATTGTTTTTGGTTGCATGAAAAATATGTATGTACATGTGGATGCGGATGTGTGTGTGTGTGTGTGTGTGTGTGTGTACACACCTATTTGTGGTTGCAGGGGTCGAGTCATAGCTCCTGGCCCCGTCTATTCACTGATCGCTGCTAGGTCCTCTCTCTCTGCTCCATGAGCTTTAACAAACCTCGTCTTAAAACTATGTATGGTTTCTGCCTTCACTACTTCACTTACCAGACTATTCCACTTCCTGACAACTCTATGACTGAAGAAATACTTCCTATATTCCCTTTGACTCATCTGAGTCTTCAACTTCCAATTCTGACCCCTTGTTTCTGTGTCCCATCTCTGGAACATCCTGTCTCTGGCCACCTTGTCAATTCCTCGAAGTATTTTATATGTCGTTATCATGTCTCCGCTAACCCTCCTGTCCTTCAGTGTCGTTAGGCCGATTTTCCTTAACCTTTCTTCGTAGGACTAGTCTTGTTGCAAACATTTGCACATTGTCTAATTTCTTGACGTGCTTGACCAGGTGTGGGTTCCAAACTGGTGCTGCATACTCCAATATGGGTCTGACGTACACGGTGTACAGAGTCTTCAACGATTGCTTACTGAGGTATCGGAACGATATTCTTAGGTTTCCAGGCGCCCATATGCTGCAGCAGTTATTTGGTTAATGTGCGTCTCAGGCGATGTGCTCGGTATTATACTCACCCCTAAGTGTGTGTGTGTGTGTGTATTTGTATGTACTCACCTAGTTGTACTCACCTAGTTGTGGTTGCAGGGGTCGATTCATAGCTCCTGGCCCCGCCTCTTCACTGGCCGCTACTGGGTCACTCTCCCTGCGCCATGAGCTTTATCATACCTCTTCTTAAAGCTATGTATTGAGCCTGCCTCCACTACATCGCTTCCTAAACTATTCCACTTCCCGACCACTCTGAGACTGAAGAAATACTTCCTAACATCTCTGTGATTCATCTGAGTCTTCAACTTCCAACTGTGTCCCCTTGTTTCTGTGTCCAATCTCTGGAACATTCTGTCTTTGTCCACTTTGTCAATTCCTCTCAGTATCTTATATGTTGCTATCATGTCCCCCCTGTCTCTCCTGTCCTCCAGTGTCGTCAGGTCGATTTCCCTTAACCTCTCCTCGTAGGACATACCCCTTAGCTCCGGGACTAGTCTTGTTGCAAGCCTTTGCACTTTCTCGAGCTTCTTCACGTGCTTGGCTAGGTGTGGGTTCCAAACTGGTGTTGCATACTCCAGTATGGGCCTAACACTCTCTCAGATTCTGGGCACCCACAAACTAACTTCTTCTCAACCATAGGATCAAATCTCGCCAGTAAAATCCCAGGTACCAACGCCCAAGCAAGTGATTTCTTAGATGGAAATTTCCCAACCTCCTTCTATCTTGCACCTACCGAACCCACTGAAGTCATCATGATTATAAAGTCACTTAAGAATAAATCAGGGAATCTGTCTCAAGTCCCACCACTATTGTACAAACGAGCGGCTCATGTCCTATCGCCTGCTATTTCACTACTTTTTAACAAATCACTAGAAACTAGCACTTTCCCGACACCCCTCAAGACAGCAAGGGTTACACAAATTCACAAAGGTGGTGACCCCACAGATGTAAATAACTATAGGCCAATCTCAAACTTACCGTTGCTATCCAAAATCTTTGAGAAACTCGTGCACAAGAGATTATATTCGTTTATTACAGTACAAAGCATATTCAACCCCTTCCAATTTGGCTTTAGAAAAAACAAAAGCACAAACGATGCAATTGTAAAAATGCTGGACCTGCTTTACACAGCACTGGAAAATAAGGAATATCCGTTAGGACTCTTTATTGATAATGAAAGCTTTTGATACAGTAGACCACGGCATCCTACTCCAAAAACTTGACCATTACGGTATAAGAGGCCACGCGCTTATATATAAGAACATAAGAACATAAGAAAGAAGGAACACTGCAGCAGGCCTACTGGCCCATGCGAGGCAGGTCCAAATCTCCAACGGCTTAAGCCCCGACCCAGCCAGGTCAGGTTACATTCACTTAAGGAGGGAACACTGCATCTGACCTAGCACAGGCTAGTCAGGACCAACTCACACCCAACCGCACCCACTCATATAATTGTCTAGTTGACCACCTGGTCAGCCGACCACCTGGTCAGGTCACTTCCACTTAAGGAATTAGTACAGCTACTGACCTGGTAATACAAGCTAGTCAGGTCCAAATTCACACCCATCCACACCCACCCATGTATTTATCTAACCTATTTTTAAAACTACACAACGTCTTAGCATCTATGACGGTACTCGGGAGTTTGTTCCACTCATCCACAACTCTATTACCAAACCAGTGCTTTCCTATATCCTTCCTGAATCTGAACTTTTCCAACTTGAAACCATTGCTGCGAGTCCTGTCTTGGCTGGATATTTTCAGCACGCTATTTACATCCCCTTTATTTATTCCTGTTTTCCATTTATACACCTCAATCATATCCCCCCTAATTCTACGCCTTTCTAGAGAGTGCAGATTCAGGGCCCTCAGTCTATCTTCATAGGGAAGATTTCTGATACATGGGATCAACTTTGTCATCCTCCTTTGTACGTTTTCCAGTGCATTTATATCCATTCTGTAATACGGTGACCAGAACTGTGCAGCATAATCTAAATGAGGCCTAACCAAAGATATATAGAGTTGTAGAACAACCTGAGGACTTCTATTATTTATACTTCTTGATATGAAGCCAAGGATTCTGTTAGCTTTATTGCGAACACTTATGCACTGTTGTCTTGGCTTCAGATTACTACTAACCAGAACTCCTAAATCCTTCTCGCAATCACAAGTAATAAGATCTACATTATTCAGCTTATATATGGCATGGTTATTGTCCTGCCCAACATTTAGAACTTTGCATTTGTTTACATTAAACTGCATCTGCCACTTCTCCGACCACTGCATCAGTCTATTCAAATCATCCTGGAGTGCTCTAATGTCCTCATTTGAATGAATTGGACGACCTATTTTGGTGTCATTAGCAAATTTACTTATGTTACTATTTATTCCCTCATCTATGTCGTTTATGTAAATTGTAAACAACAGGGGGCCCAAAACTGACCCCTGTGGAACACCGCCTATTTGTCAACCATGCCTCTACCCAGGAAAAAATTTCTCCTGCTATTCCGTGTGCCTTAAGTTTCCTCAGTAGCCTCTGATGGGGAACTTTATCGAAAGCCTTACTGAAGTCCATATACACAATATCATATTCATTACCATGATCTACCTCCTCAAACACCTTAGTGAAAAAAGTTAGTAAATTCGTAAGACAGGAACGCCCCTTAGTAAAACCGTGTTGAGATTCATTAATCAATTTATGCTTTTCAAGATGGCTACGAATTGCCTCGGCAATTATTGATTCCATAAATTTACCAACTATGGAGGTAAGGCTTATTGGTCTATAGTTCGAAGCTAAGGACCTGTCACCTGCCTTGTAAATAGGTATTACATTTGCCCTTTTCCACTTGTCTGGCACTATGCCAGTTTGTAGTGATATATTGAAAAGATTTGCCAAAGGTTTGCTAAGTTCCTCTTTACATTCCTTTAAAACTCTTGCAAACAGTTCATCAGGGCCTGGGGATTTGTTAGGTTTTAATTTCTCTATTTGTCTGAGGACCATGTCACTAGTTACCCCAATCGAGCATAGTCTATTATCTTCCAGTTCTACATAATTTATTATTTCTGGAATTCCGCTAGTATCTTCCTGAGTAAAAACTGAGAGGAAGTAAGTATTGAAAATTTCACACATATCCTTATCACTGTCCGTGATTTGTCCTGAGTTACTCTTAAGTGGGCCTATCTTGTCCCTAATCTTACTTCTGTATACCTGAAAGAACCCTTTTGGGTTAGTCTTCGAATCCCTTGCGACCTTAGCCTCATAATCCCTTTTGCTTTTCTTATTCCTTTTTTTATTTCTCTCTTTAATTGAAAATATTGATTTCTTATCTGTCCATCCCCTCTTTGATACGCCTATATATGCCTTTCTTTTGACCAATGAGATGTTTTAATCTATTGTTCATCCATTTAGGATCATTTTTGTTAGATCTAATTTCCTACTTGGAACAAAGGTTGTCTGGGCAGCTAGAACTACGCTCTGAAAAACGTCATATTGGCAACCAAAACCACCTACCTGACCCATAGTCAGGTCATCCCAATTAGCCCACCTAGGTAATTTCTCAGCCCCATGAAGTCGGCAACACGAAAGTCTGGAACAGAGACTTGATTGCAGTTACCTGGGTAATTCCATGATATATTAAAGCTAAGTGATTTGTGATCGCTTTCCCAAGCTCTTCATTAACCTCAAGATTATTAATTAGTGATTCTTTGTTGGCAAGAACCAAATCAAGCAAGTTGCTACCTCTAGTTGGTTCTGTCACAAACTGTTTTAAAAACAATCCTGAACCGTATCAAGAAAGTCACTAGACTCGAGATTACCTGTCTCATTGTTCCAATCAATTTGTCTAAAGTTAAAATCTCCCATTAACACAACATTTTCATATCTAGACGCCTTATGAATTTCGTCCCATAGCAGCTTACTGCACTCCCTATCCAGACTTGGGGGCCTGTAAATCACACCCAAAATTAATTTTTCACGACCCTCGAGAAACTGTAGCCAAACAGATTCTGTGTCCGCTGTTTCTAATCTTATATCATGTCTAACACAACAATTTAAATTATCTCTGACATACATCGTCACTCCACCACCCTTCCTGTTGACCCTATCAGTGTGGAATAGTTTGTAACCCTGAATGTTGCACTCGAAAGGCATTTCTCTATCTTTCAGGTTGAACCAGGTCTCTGTTATAGCAATAATATCTATATTACCTGCACTTGCAAGTAATCTTAGCTCATCTATGTTATTTCTTAGACTCCTACTATTTGTATAGTAAACCTTAAGGGAGCTAGTCACTCGTTGCCCTCTACTATCTCTCTTTGTTTGTTGATCAATTGCTTTGCATTTACAAACTTTATTTTGAATATTGTTTTTTAAACATATCCCTGAGGTATCCTGGTAATATCTGCTGTTTCCAGGCCTAATACTACAGCCTGATTGTTTCCCACAAACACCCATACCTCTATAATCTATCAGTTTAAAGTCCTAGACAAGTCTCCAATGACCCCCTCAATCGTATCGGCTAATGCAATCACTCCAGCCCCAGAGAGATGAACCCCATCCCTTGCATACATATCACGTTTGCCATAGAATTTGTCCCAGTTATCAATGAATGGAATTGCAAGTTCCTTGCAGTACCTGTCTAGCCAGCAATTTATACCAATTGCCCTAGACATCCATTCATTGCCCACTCCCTTTCTAGGCAAAATGCTACATATGATTGGGATACCTCCCTTAGACCTAACGACTTCTATGGCTGACCTGTACTTATCAAGTAGCTCCTGTCTCCTGCCCTTCCCAATGTCATTTCCACCAGCACTAAGACAGATAATGGGCTTGTTACCATTACCTGACATAATATTATCCAACCTGATGACTATGTCACCAACACCAGCTCCTGGGAGGCACACCCTCTGTCTGACCTTCCTGTCTCTGTTACAAAAGCACGGTCCATATATCTTACCTGAGAGTCTCCCACAATCAGAATATTCTTACCTTGATTAGCAGGGAGTCAGTGGTACCTTTAACCTCACTGACCACTGAAGTACACTCGTCCTGGAGAACAGAGAATCGATTTCCTACCTTCACATCTTCTCTATTAACCTTCCTTATCTTCCTTCTTCCTGAATTGTGAACCACTTGCCACTTAAAGCGGCTGCCACTTTCACTGTTGGTAGCCATTTCCTCCTTACCAGCTCCAACCATCTCACACTCACTCCCACACCCACACCCATCTAGGCGAAGCTTCAGCCTCCTATTTTCCTCCTGAAGAAGTAGAACCTCCTTCTTCAACACTTCAACCTGAGATTCTAAAACACTGCAGCGAGCCATGTGCTCGGTATCACCCCACGCTAATTCCCAGACAGCTTAGGACAGGTATGACCACACGTGACCACTGACCTCATCTATACGACCACTTGATACTGGAGTGCCACAGGGAAGTGTCCTTGGTCCCCTGCTCTTCCTCTTATACATCAATGATCTTCCCAACGTATCACAACACCTGAAACCAATACTCTTTGCTGATGACACGACTTATGTCATCTCCTATGTTTGGTAACAGAACAGGTGTTGCACAACTGAACATAATGATTGACAACACTCCTATTGCTAAACACAATGAGGGCAAATTCCTGGGCCTACACCTCGACAACCTGAATTTCAACACTCATATCAAGCACATAGCAAAAAAAAGTATCCAAAACGGTTGGTATCCTCTCTAAGATACGTTACTATGTACCGCAATCAGCCCAACTCACACTATACTATTCACTCATCTATCCCTACCTCACCTATGCCATATGTGTTTGGGGATCAACAGCAACAACACATCTAAAACCAATATTAACTCAACAAAAAACCGCAGTAAGAATTATCACGCAATCCAATCCCAGGCAACACCCCCCCCCCCCCACAACTCTTCAAAGACCTAAATTTACTCACTGTTCAGAACATCCACACTTACTACTGTGCAACCTACATGTACAGAACCTTAAATTCCAATATAAACCCTGAACTAAAACGCTTTCTTGATAGTTGTGACAGGACCCATAGGCACAATACCAGTCACAAAAATCTCTTTGACATTCCCCGTGTCCGGCTAAATCTATACAAACGTTCAAGGTACATTAATTGCTGTTTAGTTTGATATCTTTATTATGCACCCCATACCCATCCTGTGGGCGGTAGTCAAAAGATTACAGAGGTACATAATGGATCCAGGGACTAGGCCCCAAAGTTTTGATAGCTGAGCAAGTTACAAAGGTAATGAACTCACAAGTTACAAAGGTAATGAACTCACAAGTTACAAAGGTAATGAAACATGTAAGTAAGTAAATTTACTTACTTACGTTTATACATGGTTACAATCATGAACAAATTATAAAGTAATGAGCAATTCACAAGTCCACACCCGGTCACAACTGTAATGAGTTCTTAGTGCAAATATTAATTGTTGGGTCACACACACACACACACACACAATACAACAGGCCTAGTGTCTAATCGACATGTGCCTAGGACAAAATGGTAACTAACTAACACACACACACACACACAAATATACACACATACACACAAATATACACACACAAATTACACACAAACACACACACACATACACACACACAAACTAACACACCACACACACTAACACACACTCACACACACACACACACACACTAACACACACATACACACATACACACACACACACACACGTGGTAATGCTTTATTTATAAAATGGCAATTATTACACACACACACACACACACACACACACACACACACACACACACACATACACATACACACACACACACACACACACACACACACACATACATACACACACACACACACATACACACACACATCACACACACACACACACACACACACACAGTGTGGTAATGCTTTATTTATCTGAAAACTCAGAATTGCAGACTCAGCCACCATTTTCAACACTACCATCAAAAAACATCTTATCTAACACACCCAGCATCACCTAACTACATGAAAACCACCTATTCACGCACACACACACACACACACACACACACACACATCCTCATCAACACCTACACTGACCCAAAGGACAGTAAACATAAAATCCCGAATATAGCTATTGCCTAATTAATCTCAAACTAGTCCTATGTCGTGCCTCCCGAGCCAAGTCCAGTAATACATTGAGCAAAATCAACACAGCAGATCACCACCACCCAGGAACGCCTCCATCCATCATGCTAACCAACGCTATGCTGCTGGGTTTAGCCCTGGTCTCTTTCCCTTCACCTATCAAAAACTCCTCTTACCTACTATTCTTCACCTATCAAAATCTCCTTTTCACCCTTATGGGTCTTACCTGAGAGTATTACCTACCAACATACCTATGTTTGCCGGATACACTCCAATATAGGATCTTTAATATAAACTATGTAACATGCCATTTTCATTACTAATTTTACAAATTGTCATAATCTAAATATTCTGAACTGCCTCACTATTGTAAATCTAATTAATCATTTGTAATTTGTAATATAGATTAAGAACTATTTTTAGTCTGCCCGAAATGCCTAGCATAAGTAATAAGCAGAAATTTACGAGAAAGCAAACGAAAATTGTGCTGAGATTGTTCCGATAAATATGAAATTCCTAATAACATAGACCGCTATTTATGTTTTGAAGACGATACAGTTATGACATTTAAAGTAATTTACTTAATAAATCGGCAAATTGAAATGGTCACAGCACAAAGTAAGTGTTTTAATAAATTCCAGCAATAGTAAAAGTTTGAAGCCGATCAGAAAATGCATTCTCCAGTAATTGATCTGATTCCAACGATTCCAAACTTATTGACTATTTCAGTAAAATTTCAGATTTGCACTTATTCAACCTAAACCTATGAAGCCAATCAGAAGTATTGCTTAGATATTAAATATCACTGTTTGGTCATTACGATTTTTAAATTGTGATTTATGACTCCACCGGGAGGCCTGGTCATAGACCAGGCCGCGGGGACGTCGATCCCCGAAATGCCCTCCAGGTAGACTCCAGGTAGACTCCCAATAGCAGTGTGAGGCTTGTGCTCAAGAAAACACACAAGTGGTAAAAATTTGAAGCCGATCATGAGTCCTCCAGTTATGTCATGGATTTCAACGATTCTATGTTATTTTTTTTCATTTAACTATACACATTTAACCCATTAATGGTATTGAGAGCTTTTATTCTTTATTTAACTACACATATCAACAAATTAGGCAGCATGCAAACCTAGCTTCATAAGTACTATCCTGTCTATAAGACACATCAATATTTAAATATCGAAGCCGTTTAAAGGGGTAAACTGAAAATTATTTAACGTGATTCAGTGGTAACAGAAAATTCACACTATTTTATACAATTTTTTTTCAAGTCTCCAGCTACACATTTGAATTTCACTCTCTGCCATCGTTGAGTTTCTTGGTACCTATTTTAGATGTTCGAAGCTATACCACTGAGGGGTTTGGAAGGCATTCCAGCCATTCCATGATTTTGGGAATGAGTTCAATAGTGTTGGTCATAGGGCACGTAAACATACCAGCTGTTCCAAGAAATTGGTCCCCGTTACCCAGGGCCGGGGACATGGGCTTCAGGGGCTGCCGCCCAGGGTCCTCCGCCAGCCGCCAGCTGGAGGGCCTCCACCACCTGGAGGACCTCCACCACCTGGAGGACGTCCACCACCTGGAGGACCTCCACCACCTGGAGGACCTCCACCACCTGGAGGGCCTCCATAGATTAAGGGAAAGGTGTTCACAGTTACTGCCTGTAAGTTTATAATAATAGTATGTTATATCACGTATATGATGGACTGTTGACAATTGTAATTAATTTTTGATAGAGATTTAAGAGTGGATCCCTATAAAGCAGGCGTTATTTAGTTTGCTAAGGCCTTATTGTATAGTGTCATTGTGTCAACTTGTCATGCCTAGTGGCAAAGGCATACCTTCTTTTTAATTTAATTTTCATTTTGCCATTTTTAATGATGGCTGAATTAAATTTAAAATTAATGAAGTGCATTTTGCCAGTGTGTTATTGTGTTACTGTGTGTTAATAACATAAACATCTTTTCCTGCAAATAATAACTATATTGAGACCAAGTGATTCATGCAAAGAATTAAATTCTCCTTCATTAGTTAACTAATGCGACTGGAGAGAAGAGTTTCTCCAAGGTGAAACATCTAAAGAATGTACACAGTTCCACAATGGCACAAGAACGACTAAACAGACTAGCTCTCTTGGCACTTGAAAATGTTGTTCTCAACAACTTCTAGTTTACTGATGTTCTGGAGAAATTTGTTTCCAAGAAATTACGCAAAGCAAATGTTTGAATTAATTGTGGTCAGCCTTGTAAAAATAAATTGAATATTTCTTTTTTCGTTTTTCTTGTGAAAATACCACTGGGGCCTCACAGGACCTGTAGCCAAGTGACCCACAAAATCTTAATTCTCCTCTGCAGTACCCCATGTGTTGAATGTTTGAAGGCGATTGATTGAAGCGTTCTCGAGGTTATGATCGAAATAATATCGACCTGTAGGAGGAAAAAAAAAATCAGGCAACCCTCAAGGTTCCCCTTCGGGAAAACCTAATGAGTTGTTAAAAAGCTTCTCATTTCTTTATTACTAAGTGTAAAATGACATGGATTATATTGCGTTACATTTGAATTTGTAAAATTCTCTATTCTTTAACCCTCCATATTCTTTTTACTCTGTTTCCCTTCTTCCAACTCTTCGTCTTCATTCTTTTATAATTCAACATTAACACACACAACCCGCACATATAAAAGAGAGGAGCTTACGACGACGTTTCGGCCCGACTTGGACCATTTACAAAGTCACACTAACACACAGAGACGGGGGAAGTGGTATTTATAGGCAGGCAGACAGGGAAGGGTACAAGAGAGTGGGGAAATAATGGAGTAAGTAGTGGAAGTGGTAGTAGTAGTAATAGTAGTAGTGGAGACAGTCATATTCTAGGAAGGGAGCACTGCAATGAAGCTAGTGGCCCGCAAGGGTGGGACGAAAACACAGAGGGAGGAAAGACGAATAAAATGAAGGACAAAATGGCAAAGAAGAAAAACCCCCTTTTATATGTGCGGGTTGTGTGTGTATTGTTCCAGTCACGGTATTGTGCCTTTTTTGTTATTCAACATTTACCTTTTCATCTTCCTCCGCCTTCTTAGTCCTTCCATTACTTTTTTCCAGATATGGTCGCTGCTGATCCCCCTTTTTAAATCTGTGTCTCTTTTCCCTAATCTAGTTGTTCTTTGATTTCCTCGCTGCCTTCTGTTCATAATCTCATTTATCTTTTCTTATTCTTTTTTGTTAAACCCCTCTTAAAACGAATATACTGGTCGGTATGGTGCCTAACGCTTTTGATTAGCCTCTAAATGCTTCTCTTTTTAATGAACTAAACGTTCAAGTCTATTACTCATCTATTTAGGTTCATTAATTTCTCAACTACGAATATATGTGCAATGAGCAGCTCAAACAATGTTCTGGGAAATGTTGTGTTGGTAGCCATGTCATGTCTCCGCGTGTGTCATGTCTCCGCGTGTGTCATGTCTCTATCATGGTAATCCCTAGACAAGTGACCGCAATTGACACTTTTCAGGTAATCCTTCATCCCAAAAAAGTCTGTCTCATGTTTTTTTATTATGTAATAAAGATATATATTTTACTATTATCTATATCCCCCCCATTTCATTAATTTTCTGTTATTATTTGGTTTTCTATTATTTGTCACCTTCCAGTTTCTTAACACACTACTTAGGTTTGGAGGCCTCCAAACCTTCAAAAAACTGCAGCCATATACTTTTCTTTTCCATGCAGCCTGCTTTTATAACATTACTGATACATATCAAAGCAACTCCGTTTCCAATCCTGTTGACTCTATCAGTGTGTAATAATTTATACAACAGTATGTGGCATTCACGAAGCATACTTCTATTTTTCAAAATGACTCAGATCCCAGTTATTGCAATAACGTTCATTTTCCGCAGATGAAATTAGCCTCAGCTCTCCTAATTTATTTAATGCTCTCCCATTACTCGGATTACTTCCAATATCTTCAGTGACGATGTTTCAAACGTTCAAAAATTCCAAAGTGTAGGTGCAGAAGTGACCATTTATGTGTTAAGTAGTGCTAATTTTTGATTCCCGTTAAATAATGTTAAATATTTTTAACATCTGAACAACTTCAAAATTTAGTAACTGACGAATTTTAAGGAGAGAAGGTCCAAAAAAAAAAAAAATTTTTACCCTTTGTCCAATTTCAATGATTTTTTTACTGTGATTTAAGCAGCATTTGAAACCTGCACACTTTGTTTGTAGATACTTTTTGCCTAACAAATATATAAACAAAAATAAATAATGCCCAATTCTATAGGGCCTACAACTCCCATTACAAAATTGGTAAGATATACAATGTTCTGATTGACATCAAATGAAAGATAAAGGTCTAAATAATTATGTAACAATGATTTTTTTTAAACGAAATGTCCGTAGATTGCATAATAAACAAAAATTTAAGTTTCTTTTTTTTTTAAGGATTTTTTTGGGGGAAAAATCAGTAAAAACAACACGGTAAGGAATATCGCAATTCCTTATTGCCATTTTGTAAAACATGGATAGTAGTACCTTTAAGGTTTCGTTTTCATGCACCCAAACTGGGTGATGTAGTAAAGTGGTAAATAAAAATTGAATGGTTAGAATCCGTGACATGCCGGGAGACTGAGCCCATTTGTTGGCCTTCAAATTTTCACCACTAGTTTGGTTCCCTTGCCACAAGGTTCACGCTACATTTGGGCGGCATAAGTCCCAATTTGTCAGCATTATTCAGTAAACGGTGATATTTATTTTGTATTCGATAACTAAGGAATGCTTCCTCTGTGAAGTTGCACACTTGAAATTGTACTGAAATAGCTAAAAAAAAAAACTTCGTCACTCACTTTGAGATGAGAAGATTTAATTTTACTAAGCAAATTGTTACCCAAGTAATAACTATAGAATGCTGTGTATCTTAACAGCAAATATTTTTGTATTAATTATGGACTGTGTAGGTGCCAATTTACCCTTTTTGCAGATTTATCAAATTGGATTTTTTAAAAACATGATCATTTTGTTCTCTTAAAGGATTGTAGAGCACTTAAAATAAAAAAGTAAATGAAAATTAAAATAGAAAAAAAATCACAGTCGCTAGAGTTTTTAAGTTTAACAACATCTTAGTCGCTGTATAACCCTTGTGGTTTAGCGCTTCTTTTGATTATAATAATAATAATAATAACAACATCTTTGTCTGCTTTCTCACATTTTCATCGTTTGTGTAATGCAAAGTGGGCAAAATTGGCGAGAGTATTTGGGAGCGTGGGTGCCCACTGCACAGTCTTACATTGGCCACTCCCAAACTTTGTTTGGGTGTGACAGGACGAGACGGGCTGCTATAACCACCTTCACAACTTCAACACCTGTGTAAGATACTAAGATGAAAGTTGATGTATTTAATGGAGAATGGTGAGGAGCTCGTGATCCAAGGAAGTGGACTTATCTTTCGCTTGCCTGGATGGAAATTTAATCTCTCCACTTCCACATGAGCTATACGACCCCTACGGGTTTAGCTCTCTCTTGCTTATAACAATTATGAACAGCCTCGACCTTCAGTGGACGACGCATCGTCTAAAATGGACGGAAGCTCTCATGGCCTGGGGCTGCATAGGCACAATTTTCGCTGGGTTCTCTGCAATATATGGAAAATGCATCTTGTTGTCAATTTTCCACTTTTAATGATGATGTCAGGTACAGTTATCATGGGCCAATTTCATTAACCAAACTCGTTTTTGTGAAATAACTGGAGGATGTCTCTTCTGGTCAGACATAACTGGGGGATGTCTCTTCTGGTCAGACATAACTGGAGGATGTCTCTTCTGGTCAGACATAACTGGGGGATGTCTCTTCTGGTCAGTCATAACTGGGGGATGTCTCTTCTGGTCAGACATAACTGGGGGATGTTTCTTCTGGTCAGACATAACTGGAGGATGTCTCTTCTGGTCAGACATAACTGGAGGATGTCTCTTCTGGTCAGACATAACTGGATGATGTCTCTTATGGTCAGACATAACTGGATGATGTCTCTTATGGTCAGACATAACTGGATGATGTCTCTTCTGATCAGACATAACTGGATGATGTCTCTTCTGATCAGACATAACTGGATGATGTCTCTTATGGTCAGACATAACTGGATGATGTCTCTTATTGTCAGACATAACTGGATGATGTCTCTTCTGATCAGACTTAACTGGAGGATGTCTCTTCTGATCAGACATAACTGGAGGATGTCTCTTCTGGTCAGACATAACTGGATGATGTCTCTTATGGTCAGACATAACTGGATGACGTCTCTTCTGATCAGACTTAACTGGAGGATGTCTCTTCTGATCAGACATAACTGGAGGATGTCTCTTCTGGTCAGACATAACTGGATGATGTCTCTTCTGATCAGACTTAACTGGAGGATGTCTCTTCTGATCAGACATAACTGGAGGATGTCTCTTATGGTCAGACATAACTGGATGATGTCTCTTCTGATCAGACTTAACTGGAGGATGTCTCTTCTGATCAGACATAACTGGAGGATGTCTCTTTTGGTCAGACATAACTGGATGATGTCTCTTATGTCAGACATAACTGGATGATGTCTCTTCTGATCAGACTTAACTGGAGGATGTCTCTTCTGATCAGACATAACTGGAGGATGTCTCTTCTGGTCAGACATAACTGGATGATGTCTCTTCTGTCAGACTAACTGGAGATGTCTCTTCTGATCAGACATAACTGGAGGATGTCTCTTCTGTCAGACATAACTGGATGATGTCTCTTATGGTCAGACATAACTGGATGATGTCTCTTTGTCAGACTTAACTGGATGAGTCTTGGTCAGACATAACTGGATGATGTCTCTTTGTCAGACATAACTGGAGATGTCTCTTCTGTCAGACTTAACTGGAGGATGTCTCTTCGATCAGACTTAACTGAGATGTCTCTTCTGGTCAGACATAACTGGATGATGTCTCTGGTCAGATAACTGATGATGTCTCTATGGTCAGACATAACTGAGGATGTCTCTTCTGGTCAGTCTATGATGTCTCTTCTGATCAGACTAACTGAGATTCTCTGTCGACATAACTGGATGATGCTCTTCTGGTCAGACTTAACTGGAGGATGATTTTCTTCTGATCAGACTTAACTGGAGGATGTCTCTTCTGGTCAGACATAACTGGATGATGTCTCTTATGGTCAGACATAACTGGATGATGTCTCTTCTGATCAGACTTAACTGGAGGATGTCTCTTCTGATCAGACATAACTGGAGGATGTCTCTTCTGGTCAGACATAACTGGATGATGTCTCTTCTGATCAGACTTAACTGGAGGATGTCTCTTCTGGATCAGACATAACTGGAGGATGTCTCTTCTGGTCAGACATAACTGGATGATGTCTCTTATGGTCAGACATAACTGGATGATGTCTCTTCTGATCAGACATAACTGGAGGATGTCTCTTTGTCAGGGGCATAACTGGAGGATGTCTCTTTCTGGTCAGACATAACTGGATGATGTCTCTTCTGATCAGACATAACTGGAGGATGTCTCTTCTGGTCAGACAATAACTGGAGTGATGTCTCTTCTGATCAGACATAACTGGATGATGTCTCTTATGGTCAGAAACTGGAGATTTTTCAGACATAACTGGAGATGTCTCTTCTGATCAGACTTAACTGGAGGATGCTCTTCTGATCAACTTACTGAGGATGTCCTTGTAGACATAACTGGAGGATGTCTCTTCTGTCAGACTAACTGGAGATGTCTTTCTGATCAGAATAACTGGAGGATGTCTCTTCTGGTCAGACATAACTGGAGATGTCTCTTCTGATCAGACATAACTGTGAGGATCGTCTCTATTTTTGGTCAGACATAACTGGAGATGTCTCTTCTGATCAGACATAACTAAAGAGGATGTCTCTTCTGAGTCAGACATAACTGGAGGATGTCTTTGATCGAGAGCTGATAGACTGAGGACGTCTTTTGGTCAGACATAACTGGAGGAGTCTTCTGGTCAGATAAAGAGGATGTCTTCTGGTCAGACATGACTGAGGAAAGAGGAGAGAGAGGAGAAGTGAGGAGATATGGAGAAAGGGAGGGTGAGAGGAGAAAGAGAGAGAGAGGAGAGAGAGAGAAGAGAGAGAGAGAGGAGAGAGAGAGAGAGAGAGAGAGAGAGAGAGAGAGAGAGAGAGAGAGAGAGAGAGAGAGAGAGAGAGAGAGGAGAGAGAGAGAAGAGGAAGAGAGAGAGGAGAGAGAGAGAGAAGAGAGGCTAGGGGACTGAGGGGGAGGAAAAAGACTAGGGACTAGAGGGGAAAAGGGAGGAGAATGAGGATAAGGGAGGAGGGTGGGGTGGATGGGCCAGAGTAGAAGAGAGAGAGAGAGAGACTAGTGGACTAGAAAAGGAGGAGAAAGAGAATAAGGGAGGTGGTGCCAGGGATTTAGAGTGAGAGGCTGTGGGAGGTAAATGAGTCAGGACCATCTTATGCTTGTGTGGCCAGAAATAATCATCCACCCTTATCTGCGCCTCACTGTTCTATGTGTTAATATACTAGCAACATACTAATTGTAATACTAATAATGCCAAGAATAACAATAATGATACAAATAATACTAATAATACTATTACTCAGCTTATACAAGCCTGAACACTGTGCGTGTGTGTGTCTGTCACGAGGCCTTCGTATTTCCACATATATCAATATACTAACAACATACTAATAGTAATAATAATAATAATAGTGTGTGTGTGTGTGTGTTAGTTACCATTTTGTTCTAGGCACATGTCGATTAGACACTAGGCCTGTTGTATGTATGTGTGTGTGTGTGTATGTGTGTAACGAAACACTTCGAAATGTTTCGGCCCCGCCGGGAATTGAACCCGGGCCCTCCGTGCGTGAAGCAAGAGCGCTAGCCACCATGCCATCGGGGCGTGTGTGTGTGTGTGTGTGTGTGTGAGTGTGTGTTCCAATATGTTGAACGTCGCTATCATGTCAAAATATTGTCCTTCTACCTTCTAATGTCATGTTCTTTTAGCCTCCTGAGACTCATTTTCCTTAGAACCAGGACTAGTCTTGTTGTAAGTCTTTGCATTTTTCCCAGTTTGTTGACATACTTTATCAGATGTGGGGTTCATAATGGTATTGCATACTCGAAGATGGGTCTGAGATATGCCGTATATGGTGTGGTGATTGACTTTCAGTTTCACGTTTGTTTCAGAGGTTATTCGGCCGAAGTGTGCATCAGACGTTATCCTGGATATTATATTCAACCCGAGTTCCTTCTTTTTCAGTGAGATTTACAGACTTTGTCTCTAAAGCTAGAACTGTTTCCAGTTGTTTCCACTTTCCCTAATTTTGTGACTTTGCATTTTGTGGGGTTAAATTCTAATAGCAACCTGTTAGACCAATCCTGAAACTTGTCCAGACTAGTTTGTAGTATTACCGAGTCTGCTCGTTTTTTTAGTCTTCTAATTACAGTGGACCCCCGGTGTTCGTCCTGCTCAAAACACGCCCTTTAATTTCTTAAGGGAATAAATTCGGTTGGTAATGGCACTTGAACAGCATTCTGTTACGAAAATTGGACGAACACCGGGGTCCACTGTAGTTTCACGTCATCTGCAAACTGGGGTACCACTGACTCGTTTTTTTCCCCTCATGTATTTCTCGTATGTAACAGTAATGATCTTCTTACTTACGTTCGTGAAATCCCACTCGTCATACTGTATTACTTGATCCATTATAGTTACTTCCCAGTTATTCCTGCTCCTCTACTTTATGCCCCAGGCTCTTCCGCGGTACTTATCAAATGTCTTTTTTCGATCTAGCCATCAGTCTCTCTTTTACCTCACTTTCGTTATATATCTTGCAGATATTTAAGACAGGATTTACCAGACTGTGTTAGCTGAAGTTTATGAATCAGCTCGTTTTCATGTTTTCCACTGCTATTATCTGATAATCTTCTCCCAAACTTTATATGTTATGTATGCGAATGGCACTAGCATGTAGGTTAACAAAATCTTCTTAAAAAAAGAGACTAGATTTGTTGATTTTCACACTTGAGGCAGGTGTCCTGTAGCAACTATTTTGCTAAAGATATCACTTAGTGGTTCACAGAGTGCCTTTGCTTCCATTCTCAGAACCCACGGAGAGATTTATGTCTGGTTCCATAGCCTTCGAGATATATGGCTCACTCTGAAGGCTCTTCAGCTCTTCACCCGTTATTTGCATTGTTTCCAGTGCTCGTTGTTACACTTTTTCTCCTCGACTCTCTAGGAATGACTTTGTTAGGTAAATGGACGCAAATGCAAATAATGTGATATTTTATTATAGCAGCGTAACGATGTGAACTGGACGCAAGGTATATTTAATATTCTGCGTATATTATACTTAGCTATATTATTACATTAGGTAGGGTGTAACATGTACCATGTACATTTTATGTTCGAGAGTTGTGGTTGGCTGACCACATGGGTATATGCTTAGCTAACTATCGGCTAAATTGCTTACCTGGCGGTGTCTCTGATGTACCACTGAGAGTCATGTCATCATACCCAATGGCTGGGTTGGCCTCACTCAGTTACCTGCTGGCCTCTCTGAGGAGACACATCTAACTCTCTCCTTGGTGGTTGATTTCCTCTTTCAAGGCTCAGAGTTCTACTTTACTCAGTCACGGGTGACGCGACAGTCACGGGTGACGCGACAGTCACGGGTGACGCGACAGTCACGGGTGACGCGACAGTCACGGGTGACGCGACAGTCACGGGTGACGCTAGAGTCACGGTTGTCCACGACGCTATTGTCGGAGTGTGCCACTGAAGAAAGAGGTTGATTTATCCATATTAATATACTGGTTGAAATAGATCCTTGTAGTTAATGAAATTGTATAGTATGTACATGCGAAGAGAATTGTAGGAGCTTGACTCCTTATTTATGTTCAATATTTTAACTTTGTACTTTTATATATTCTAGACAACTTTACTAGTAAAGATCTTAAACTTTATCTATTTGTTTTGTGATCCCAAATTCTTAATACAATTTCTTGATACAAATCGGTAACAGCCAACTGTTAAAAGAGAATAAATTACCTTAACTCTCTACCATGCTCTGGAGATCGTTTTAATAAGACGAAATTTGTAACATTTGTCAAGCAGACGGCTTGACAAAGCTCCTGGAGAGCGAAACGTTGCCACAATAAAATGGCACATTAGTTGTATCTGTGTCCATTAGCCTAACATTTTGTCGGTAATTCTACCATTATTAATAATGACTCTGTTCCTCTGACAATACCTCCTTTAACTATAATGTTCAGCTCCTCGCAGACATCTTGGGGTAACTTGTGACAGCCTCTTTTTATTCTGTCTTTAGCTTCATTACCTGCTCTTTGCTGTTGTCTTCCTTCTGATGTGGTTGTATAGCAACAATGATTCAGATTTGTTTTTCGAATTACCGTTCAGTCTCTTCTCACCCATGCATATTTGTTTTTGCCTCTTCTACTGTCCTTGTTTTCCTGCATTATTTGCTTTCTATATTTCTTCCTCGCTGTTACACTTTTTGCTTTCGTCTCTGCACCACTGCTGAATCATTTGTTCACTCTGTTTTCTTGCTTTGAATGATTCTGGGTATTAATTTCTTTTCTGCCTTACGAAGCTTTTCTGGTACAGAGGCCATCATTTTGTTCATTGTTGTACCATTTAGTTCCTCTTTCCATTACGCTCTATTCAAGAACTGACTCAAGACAGCTCAATCTTCTCGTTTGAAGTCAGGTTTGCTCCAACGTTCCCTCTGTGACTCCTTGTAGTGTCACTAGTTATTCAAACATTACCACTAATAGATCAATAATTTTGATGGGACTCTTGTATACTATGTCACACGATACACAAATAACCCATACATAGGAGAGAGGAGCTTACGATGTTTCGGTTCGACTTGGACCATTTACAAAGTCACAGTGTGACTTTGTAAATGGTCATCGTAAGCTCCTCTCTCCTATGTGTGGGTTATTTGTGTATTGTTCCAGTCACGGTATTGTGCCTTTTTGTTCTCACTATATACTATATCACTTATGATAAAGTTCCTTAGGTTAATACAATATTCATTCTTGTTGGTTTGTCCCTTCCCTCCCCCTCTCTCTTTCCCTCTTTCTTTTCCATAGAGTTTTACGGGGTTAGAGTCAGGTGTCCTAACTTTATTTACGAGCTAAGAGCTGTTACCTATATCAGCTCGTTTGAAGGCCTTTTTGTTGTTAAGAGATATACAGATAGGGAAGAGGATGAAATTGGAGTCATCTATGGGTCAGCGATTTCAATTGGTCAAATAACTTTATTTCGTTGATATCATTATGTTGTACGAACATGTTCCAGACATGAGTAATCCTAGGATGCAGCAACGTTGTGTAGAAGTTCAATTCTCGTTGCCCTTGCACATAAAAGTAAGGCTGCCCACATCTCTCCGGTGTTAAAGGCTCAGTTGAAATGACAGAAATGTCTAGGCTGGGTCCAGGCGAGAGATGAGTCGTCTTTCTCTGTTTTCTATTCTGTCATGAAGTCGCAGATGAGATGAGGTTCAGGCAATCCAAGAAAGTGGAGCATATAAGGGGAGTGTACTTGTGCCTCATATAGAATATTGCAACCTCTGCTGTCAAGCAGATGCGAGGTACGTCTAAGTGTTTCAAGATTCCTGGCCACCTTGTTTGCAAGATTTACAACGTGGTTCTTCATAGTCCAAAACAATGGCCCCAGCACACTTCCCTGGGGAACACTGGGTCTTGTATCTCTCGTCTTGTTGTAACTAGCTATGTAGAACCATTCGTCAATGCACATAAATACAAACCCCGTGAATTCTTTGCCAGTGCATAGGACCTGCTTCGCCTCACCTGAATACAGTATATAAGCCACTTCTACGGCCCTATGCTGTACTGAACACATCGACTCCAGGCCGAGGGACTGATTACCTCAAACTCCTCCTCTCCTTATAACTTTCTGCTTTGTATTGAACTAGATAAAGCCACTGTGTGGCGAAACGTTTCTTCACTAAAGATTCCCATATATTGTTTAAGTGTCTTAATCTTCAAAGTAAGTGATTTTACTATGTAACCATATGACCCCCCTCTCCATTTATTCCTTTCTTGTCAATACTCCATTAGTTTCCACTTTCTCTGTTTCCTCTCTCCTTTCTCATAATCTGATATCCTGCTGGAATGATCACATATATTATCACTTTTATGAGCTTGGTCTCCATGAGTGCGATGATATTTGAAGATGTCTCCACTATCCATTCTTACCAGTCGTCACTCTTGTTTGTTATTTCATCTTCATAAGTATATCATACCTTCAGTTCTCATTCTGATATTGTTTTCTGGTTTTCGGGTTTCTGTTCCGATCCATGCCCATGTGTCAGAGTGGGGAGAAGGCAATGAGTTATTATGAGGATGATTCTTGCACTGCAAGGGAGTCATAACGCTGATGGGGTGCGAGGATATATGGGAAGGGTGTGTCGCAGAGGGATAAGGGATTGGGCTGGGGTTGGGGGATATAATGAGGAGTGGTTGTGGGAAAGTTTCAACACTGGTAGGGGTTAGGAATATGGATGTAGGTGGGCAGAATAGGGGTAATGTTTGATTTATTTTGAGATATTGTCTATGAGTGGGAAGAGAGGTGGCTAGAGTTTAGGGATTGTGTGGCTCTGAGTTTGGTGTATGTCATGAAGTTGAGCTATCGCAAGGTATCCCTCTGAAGCTGAGCTGTCGCAAGGTATCCCTCTGAAGGCTGAGCCTCTGCACCTTGTTCTTCCTTTTGTTTTTGTCGGAATTTTTGTTGCACAGGCCACTTTGAATAATCGTATTTTTTTCCTGTGAATACCTTTCAATTCCCTTAAAATTTATCACCTAGTATGCCTCGAGCTCATCTCCTAGCTATTCAATGAAGGTTTGAATCCCTCTTTTAATCTGCCATCGATATCTCATCAGCTGAACTTCTTTTATCATCCTGAAAGCCATACATAATGACAGCCAATACTTCCTTTATCTTTCCCCTCTTCATCTCTATGAAAGAATCATAAAAACTTTACTTTCCATCTATCACGAGTCTGAATTTGGCTAACGTCGCTCCCTTCTCTGTTCATCCGAATCCTGACTAATTCTACAGCTTCCCCTTCCCAGTTTATTTAACCTTTTGTTCCCCATTTCTTTGCACTTTGAGAATATTCATCTGGGAGCAACAACTTGCAGTGCTGCTTTCTGTACGGGTAAACAAGCAGCTGCTAGCCCTATCTCGTTCTATGTAGTGGGACCAGTCACTTCTGAATGGTCAGTTGATGGAAAAATATTCTGGAGTCGTATGTGTGTGTTTGTGTTTGTGTTTGTGATTGTGTGTGTGTGTGTGTGTGTGTGTGTGTGTGTGTTGTGTTTGTGTGTGTGTATGTGTGTATGGAGACGAAATTACTGAAGATGTCACTTAGAACTAAAATACTAAACATATATAATGATATTTGTTGAAACTTATAAAAGAACATTGACAGTTACCGGACTAGTAAAAATGTCATGGAAAATAATTACAAAAATTGCATAATTACATTTACCAGCTGATGTCCAATTACCGCTGCATCAAGGTGACAATCAGCCCAACATAATACTCTTCTTGCTGTCTCTTTCACATTACTGATGCAACTGGCTCATCATCTGAAGCTGTCTAAGACTCTCTCAGTACACTGAAAGCGTTTCAGACTTTTGATTCCACTTATCCCAATGGTAGTTGGCAATTAATATTCGCCTTGCAGCATCTTACTCAAACATTTACTTGAACGTTGTAAGTATTCCTGGAATATAGTTTTCCCTTAGTCATTGCGTTATTATTACCAGTAAGTATCTTTTAAAAATATAACATTGCATGCCTCTGCATCAATATAGTATAAGTAATTATTGAATTTTGTTAGACAGGTTGCCATATTACAATATTAACAGAGGTTATTCGTTCAATAATAAGATTATGTATGTATTTTATATATTCCTGGCAGCATTAAGTGTAAATGACGTTACTTGCGTGCGGATCTGTACGTAAACAAGTTGTTTCTTCGGTAATGTTAAGATAAATGGACTATCTATTAACATTAATTGTTACGAAGATTTGGAGGAACTAGGAGGTAAAACACTTGTCAAGAGATAAATACAAAATTAGTTAAAAACAAGCACCCGAGGGCCACACACTTGTAGCTTTATAAAAGCGCTGAACAGTGTTCACTACTATCATAGGCTTTATTTTCAGAAACGTCAATTAAACTACCCTGTAGAAAAGTATACATATATTATACATCATATTTCCACACAATAAAATGTACTAGTAGACTTCTATTGTTGATTAAAGTTAGGACAGAAAATTTAACCTTACCCTCTGTGCCAGTTGGATAGTTATAAACAGTCGCCCCTCCCCAGCCGGCTTGTAGCCTGGTAAGTTTGTTCAGGCATACACAAATACAGTTACATAGATTATCATACAAAGCAGCATATTATTGTACCCACGAACGAGTGGTATTGATCAATAACAACACTGCGACTACCAAGAACTCGAACCCATGTTGTTTGGCCCGCCTCATGGTGAGCGAAAACCACATGACGCTCGACAGGACCACCAAATCCTACAAAATCAAGCACCCAGCAGAGCTAGGTGTTTTACCGTGATCCGAGGACATCAGAGGCATCCTCTGATCACGGTAAAACACCTAGCTCTTCTGGGTGCGTGATTCTTGTAGGATTGCCTGGTCCTGTGAGTTAGAGCGTCATGTGGTTTTCGCTCACTATGAGGCGGGCCAAAACAACATGGGTTCGAGTCCTTGGCTAGTCGCAGTGTTGTTATTATAGCACATTTGTGTAAAGCACCTAGGATAACCCAAAAAAGTCAGAGAGAGTGACTTATTTTCATTGGGGTCCTTTTAATACCTTATTATTATGCTATACAGGAGATAATATCTTTTTATCATACTATAAAGAAGATATACTAGGAATAAGGTAAAATTAATTATTTATATTTACATGTGTGTTAGCTAAAAAAATAAAAAAATCATTCTCCTCCCTTTCTGTCGCTACATTCATTAGGTACCTTTTGACTCTCTTCTTGAACTGGCTCATGCTATGACTGGCTTTGACATGTGCAGGCAGTCTGTTCCATTCCTTTATTGCTGTACAATAAAAGGTGTTTGAAGCTTGACCACTGACTGTGGGTACTACAAAGTTGTGCTCTCTCCCCCTAGTACTATGATTGTTTTGGTTCCCAGTCTTGACAAAATTGGCAGCAAGATATTCTGGACACTGCTTGTGAGCAATTTTATAAACTTGATTTAACTTCAGTTGTTTTACTCTGTCTTCAACATCCAGCATATCCAATTGTTGTAAATCAAAACTAACATGTATTGTGTGTTGTAATTCATCCTGGCCTACATGTTCTTTTGGGCCTAGGTTAAGTATGAATCTTACCATTTTGTTCTGGGTGATTTACAGTCTATCTTTAATTTTTTTTTGTCAAGGCAGAGTACCATGAAGAGCAAGCGTAGTCCAAATGACATTGTATAAGGGCTAGACATAGGGTCCTGCGAGCCTCAGTAGGTAGACACTGTGCTTGTCTGTAGAGGAACTTCAGTCTGGCATTCGCTTTGTTTACTACACTGTTCCTTATCAATTCTCTGACATGCATGGGTCAAAGGGGATTCCCATATATTTTACTGAGGACACTGAAGCAATGGGTTCCCCATTACACGGACATTAAAATTTTTTGCCCTTCTCAGTTTATGTTTTGTGCCAAAGAGCTTGGCTTCCTTTTTTCCGAGGTGTAACGATAGTTTGTTGTCTACTAACCATATGCTGCAGGACTCTCAGTTCCAGTGTTATTACATAAGCTATATCTTATGTTTTTTTATCTGATACTAACAGAGCACTGTCATCCGCATACAGTAAGAGCTTGCATTTGACACTGATGGGCATGTCGTTTACATAACATAGGAATAATAAGGGACCCAGAATTCTACCTTGGAGAACTCCATATGCTATTGGCAGAGGTTCCTATTCTGTTATTTTGATTTTGACAATTTGTTTCCTGTTGTTAAGATAGGACTTCAACCAGTCTACGGAACCTATGCCGATAGCTTAAATTTCTTAAATAATATATTGTGGTTGACAGTATCGAAGGCCTTTTGCAAGTCTAAGGTTACCATTCCTAGGAGGTTCCCTATCGACATTTCAGTTCTCATGTAATCCATCAGATTAATTAGGGAGGTGTCGGTTGAGTAAGAGCTCCTAAAGCCTGATTGGTAACTATGAATAATGTTGTTGTCACTAAGATACTTAACTACTTGACAGTACACCGCCCTCTCTAGAATTTTGGATATTACACTGAGTATACTAAGAGGCCTATACTTGCTGACATCAGACCTATTTTTCTTGAAGATAGGAGTAACTTTGGCCTCCTTGAACCCCTCCGGTACGGTATTAGTGATGGACAAATTTATTATGTGAGCAATGGGGATTGGAATTCAGAGGCACCATCTTTTGGAACTTAGAAGGATGTTATCAGGGCCGGTGCTCTTAGTTGGGTTTAACCTGCTTAGTTCTTTTTGCACGAAGTCATTAGATACACTTATTAGTTGACAACTGTTTGGGGTTACATCTTCATTGGTTTATTGGTATAGTATGTTTTAAACTTATCAGAGTCTGTGTTAAAGGTATTTGATGCAGCTGGTAGCTTACTTACTAGTGTTGATGCGACAGTTGTGTAGTAGGAATTAAAACAATTTGCCAATTTAGTTGTTATGTGGCATACCTCGTTATTGATATTTAGTACTATGTTAGATCTATCTACGGGTTTATGGCTATACCCCAACTGCTTTAGTTGTTGCCAGAGCTTTCTAGGGTTATTCTTGTACTCTTCGATTTTTGAGCAATAGTGCCTTGCCTACTGTAAACTACGCTATTATTTCAATATCCAACTGGCCCCACTCAAACCACAGGGCCAGACCCATGCCAGGGCCCACTTAAGCGTGAAATTAAACCCAAATACAACCTACGCCTAAACTTTCAACTAAAAAAACACCACACCTTACTTTCTGCAACCTGGCTCCATGATACAGCCTAACATGCTACTAACTCCCTATGACACTACATCATTCCCAGTTGGTTGTCTAATACGTGTCCACCGGAGCTGTGACATTATTTATAAAATTATGGAACACTTTTTTCTTACGATATAAACTCCTTATTTTATATATAATTTATTACAATAATTCAGTAACCTCCATAACATTGACTAAATATAATTGCCTAAGGATGATATGATTGTATATCTTATATATACTACTTGTGAATACTTGCTTATTTGTTTACTTGTTTGTGGGTGTGATTTTCTATAGCTCACTTTATATGAAATACAGTGCAACAAACTGTGTAACAGGTTTTGTTACACATAGACGGGCAGGTTTTAGACAATTATACATTTGAAATTCTTTAAAGAGGGGCACCTACTTCAGTTGTTATTTTTATGGTTATATAATGGTGAGTGACATCATTTTAATGATCATTTTAATTTGACTTCAAAAATATTTACAGTTCTCCAAAATATTATTTTCGTGGGCCACGCTCATCTGTAACGTCACCTCCAGCTGCTTTGTCGCACCTCTGCTCTAGGATGTAATGTCTGGCTTCAAGCTTGAGGTACTGACCACTTCTCTTGTCTCCAATGTTTATTCTGCATTCGACTAAACAAATCTGTTGTGCAGGTGTAATGTTTCGATACTGTACACCATTAATATGTTACTGGTAGTCAAAACAACACAGGTGAACCAGTATCTTGGAGACAGACGAGGTAGTCAAGAACACAATGTTCTCCTGAGATGCTGTATCGTGGCCTCAATGCCCACACTGGCGGGCCAAGATTACTGTGATCCACTAACCTAGTCCTCAGTATCACACTGCTGGGTAAGCGTAAGTCTGATGCCAATGTAGTAGAAATTCCTGCAAATCACACCCACCCTTTACAAGCTCTTCCCCAAATACCACTCGCTCCAACATAAAAAAATTCAAGCCGTTCTCATACCGGAGGGCCACACATCGCAGGAAATAAACGTCCAAAAACTACGTGTGCAGCAAATCGAAAACTTAAAAAATATATGTGAGAGTCTCCGGGCGAAATCAGTGCTAGAGTCGGGATAAGAGGGACCGGAAAGACGCAATACACGTAAATATGTAACTCTTGAGACAGTTATTCTACCATAACAGTGTACCCAACTTTTTTGGGTTAGGGAGGGCGAGTCTCAGCTCTTGGCACCGCCTCGTAGCCATATACGATTGGTTTGACAAGTTTCCTGCTTCGAGGGCCTTTCCGTATTTATCCTTATCAATGAATGTGGTACTTGCCTCTACCACCAGTCTGTGTGTGTGTGTGTGTGTGTGTGTGTGTGTGTGTGTGTGTGTGTGTACTCACCTATTTGTGGTTGCAGGGGTCGAGACTCACCTCCTGGCCCTGCCTCTTCACTGCCGCTACTGTGTGTATGTGTCTGGTTCGCACACCAGTTTCTTCACCTACTCTGGGTTGTGTGTAGTGTGTCCAGCACTTGATGTTCTCTACCACCTTGGTTTGCTGGATGCCCTTCTGTCTCCACTGAGAATACCTAAATCTCGAGGAGGTCTTCATCTTCCTGGTCATTATTGATCTCATCTTCTTTCTTCTAGCCTGATTCCCGGTCCTCGACTGTTGTTTTCCTTCTGATGTGGCTGTATAACAGCTTGAAGTCAGTCAAATTTGGCTTTTGATGCTTGCTATGTCCTTCTCATATTGTAGATGAATGGTTCAGAGAACCGACAAGTTGATAAATTAGACACATATGCAACACTTGGGTATCTTATGAACTTTTCGACACAGTTGTTATCGTCAATACATAAAATTGTAGGAGAGGGAGTGAGTAATCAGTCCTCGGCCTGGAGTCGATGTGTTCAGTCCATCAATCTTGGTAAGCTGCATAGGGAGAGTTGCTTATTCTGTTGACAGTAGTGACGGGAGGAGGCGGTCATGGGTACCATCCAGCAAGGTCTTCGTCAAGGTTGACAAGTTTGGAAATTTGTATCAAGATCAAGATGTTGCTGTGTCACAGTTAGATGATGGTTAAGAACAAGTTGATAAATTGAGGAAACGTTTCCTCAATAAAGGTATCTAGTTCACCTAGCAGTTTCTTTACCTCTACCTTGGTTATGTGTATTGTGTTCCAGCACCTGCTGGTGCACCCTACCTCCACGGTTTGCTGGAAGCATCCCTGTCTCTACCGTAAATACTTCTTTAAATCTTGTGTTAAGTTCATCACATACTTCCTGGTCATTCTTTGTGAGCTTCCCTCCTTCTTTCCTCAGCCTGATTAACTGGTCCTTGACTGTTGTTTTTCTCCTAATATGACTGTATAACAACTTTGGTTCAGATTTGGCTTTTGATGCTATGTCGTTCTCGTATTGCCTCTGGGCTTCTCTCCTTATCCCAGCATATTTGTTTTTGGTTCTTCTGCTCAACTCCTTGTTTTCTTGAGTCCTTTGTCTTCTATACCTTTTCCATGCTCTAGCACACTTGGCTTTGGCCTGTTTACACCTCCAGTTAAACCATGGGCTCACTCTGGGCTTACCATTTTTTCTGTTACCCTTTGGTATGAACTTCTCTGTCTCCCTGCACTAAGTGGTCACTAGTTCCATCATTTCATTTACTGTCTTTCCCTCTAGTTCTCTTTCCCACTGCACTTCATGCAGGAAACTGCTCATTCCTATGTAGTCTCCTTTTATGTAGTTCGGCTTCTCTCGTTGTTCTCGCGCTGCTGCATTCTCCATTTGTAACTCTACAAGGTATTCAAAACTCAGGACATCATGATCACTAGCGCCAAGGGGTTTTTCATGTGTAATATCCCCTATGTCTGAACTATTCAAGGTGAATATGAGATCTAGCCTTGCTGCAACATCCTCTACTCTCTCTCTCTGGTTGTATCCCTCACATGTGTGTGTGTGTGTGTATGTGTAACATGTGTGTGTGTGTGTGTATGTGTAACATGTGTGTGTGTGTGTGTGTGTGTGTGTGTATGTGTGTGTTAGTTAGTTAGTTACCATTTTGTCCTAGGCACATGTCTATTAGACACTAGGCCTGTTGTATGTATGTGTGTGTGTGTGTGTGTAACGAAACATGAATGTGCCTGATTGAACGCCCCGTGTGATGCAAGGTAGCCACGTGCCATCGATGTGGGGGTGTGTGTGTGTGTGTGTGTGTGTGTGTGTGTGTGTGTGTGTGTTTGTGTGGCTCAGTGTGTGTGTACTCACCTATTTGTACTCACCTATTTGTGATTGCAGGGGTCGAGACTCAGCTCCTGGCTCCGCCTCTTCACTGACAGCTACTGGGTCCTCTCTCTCCCTGCTCCATGAGCTTTATCATACCTCGTCTTAAAACTATGTATGGTTCCTGCCTCCACTACATCATTTGCCACATGTTAATTTTTTTAATTATAACACAGAATGGAAACATTCATTCTTTTTGCAACTGAAACATAGGATTTATAAATTTTCTTTAAAATGAATCCACTTTTATTATTGAGCTTCACATACACTGAGACATGCATATGCTTCACCTCTCTTTAAATTTAGATAGAAGTTAGTCGTCTCCATGGGGAAGTGGAACAGAATTCTTCCTCTGTTAGCCCTGCGTGTCTTAAGAGGCGACTAAAATGCCGGGAGCAAGGGGCTAGTAACCCCTTCTCTTCTATAAACTACTAAAGTTTAAAAGAGAAACTTTCGTTTTTATTTTTGGGCCACCCTGCTTCAGTGGGGTATGGCCGGTTTGTTGAAAGAAAGATGTCAGTCGTACTATTATACCTGGAGTAGCTCATGGATGAGTGCTTTAGAGAAACAACCCTAGTACAATTGGGGTGCCAATAATTTATTCATTTGTGAGAATGTTCTTTCCAGGGCCCATGGAATAATAAGAGTCCACCAAGAAGAGGAAAACAAGAAGTACACTTAATAACTCAACAATTAAAGAAATTTCAACAAACTGATGATGAGCAAAGTGGCAGGTAAAGTATGCTAAATCTATATGCTCAAATTACCACGAGATGAATGAGTATAAGACCCCAATGGAAATAAGTCACTCTGTCTGTCTTCCTGTCCTGTGTGTCAGTGTGACTTTGTAAATGGTCCAAGTCGGACCGAAACGTCGTCGTAAGCTCCTCTCTTTTTTATATGTGCGAGTTGTGTTATTGTTCCAGTCACGGTATTGTGCCTTTTTTGTTATTTTTTGGGTTATCCTGGGTTTTCTATACATATGCTGCTATGTATGATAATCTATGTAACTGTATTTGTGTATACCTTAATAAACTTACTTACTTATATTCATGGAAAGACCTAAACCTCTCTCTCTCTCCCCATCTCTCTCTCTCTCTATCTCCCCTCCACCTCTCCTTTCTCTCTCTCTCACTCTTTCCCTTATCCCTTCTCTCTCTCTCTCTCTCTCTCTCTCCCTATCTCTCTCTCTCTCTCTCTCTCTCTCTCTCTCTCTCTCTTTCTCTCTCCCTCTACCTCTCCCTTCTCTCTCTCTCACTCTTTCCCCTCTCCCTTTTCTCTCTCACTCTGTCCCCCCCCCAAACAAAAAGTGGTAGGTCAGATGGGCACTCGAAGGACCCAGGGACCAGAAGAGAATGATTCTGGTAGGGAAGAATGGATGGAAGAGCAGTGCAAAAGGATGGAACAAGAGTGGGAGAGAAAACTAGGAGAGCTTTCTGCAAAAATGGAGACAGAGCTTTCTGTGAAATTGGAAAAGAGGTTGGAAGAGGAGAAGAAGAATTGGGAGTCACAAGTCGAAGATGCAGTAGCCAGGATAAGGGGCCTAGAAGATGAGGTAAACAGGCTCAAGCAGGTTACAGGGGTATTGACCAGAAAAGACACAGCATCAGGGGGGCCCAACGGGAAGGAAGGAGATATAACTTACGCTACGGCCATATCTGCCTACCAAGCAGGGCCAAGGAGTGAAAGGGGTGAGCAGCTGGGTGCAGGTGGAGAGGGGGATAGGTCAAATGCAGAAGCACGATCATGCCACCAAGAGCTACAGGAAAAACCAAGGGAGAAAATAGCGATTATTCCACTTCCTTACAACTCTGTGGCTGAAGAAATACTGCCTAACATCCCTTTGACTCATCTGAGACTTCAACTTCCAATTGTGACCCCTTGTTTCTGTGTCCCTTCTTTGGAACATCCTGTCTCTGTCCACCTTATCTATTCCATGCAGTATTTTGTATGTCGTTATCATGTTTCCCCTGACCCTCTTGTCCTCCAGTGTCGTCAGGCCGATTTCCCTTAATCTTTCTTCGTAGGACATTCCCCTTAGCTCTGGAACTAGCCTTGTTGCAAACTTTTGCACTTTCTCTAATTTCTTGAAGTGCTTGACCAGGTGTGGGTTCCAAACTGTTCCAGTATGGGCCTGACGTACACAGTGTACAGAGTCTTGAACGATCCCTTACTGAGGTATCGGGACGCTATTCTCAGGTTTGCCAGGCGCCCATATGCCGCAGCAGTTATCTGGTTAATGTGTGTGCTTCCGGAGACGTGCTCGGTATTATACTCACCCCAAGATCTTTCTCCTTGAGTGAGGTTTGCAGTCTTTGGCCACCTAGTCTATACTCTCTCTGCGGTTTTCTTTGCCCTTCCCCGATCTTCATGACTTTGCATTTGGAGTGGTTAAATTCTAGGAGCCAGTTTCTGGACCACGCGTCCAGCCTCTCCAGGTCTCTTTGTAGTCCTGCCTGATCCGCATCTGATTTAATTTTCTTCATTAACTTCACATCATCTGCAAACAGGGACACTTCTGAGTCTATCCCTTCCGTCATGTCATTCACATATACCAAGAATAACACTGGTCCCAGGACTGACCCCTGTGGAACCCCGCTAGTCACAGGCTCCCACTGTGATACCTCATCACGTACCATGACTCGCTGTTGCCTCCCTGTCAGGTATTCTCTGATCCATTGCAGTGCCCTTCCTGTTATACGTGCCTTATCCTCTAGCTTCTGCACTAATCTCTTGTGAGGAACTGTCGAAGGCATTCTTGCAGTCCAAAAAAATGTGTGTATGTGTGAGTGTTAGTGTATATATGTGTGTGTGTGTGTGTGTGTGTGTGTGTATGTGTGTGTTCTGTTCTGTTGTATATTCGCCGGTATAATCGCCTGGCCCGGGCCTTTTCCAAGAGGTGGCCCTGCTTTGGCTCCCTGTCGAGGGAGTGTCTCAGTCCAATGTCTGCCATGAGAGGAGATACAAGTAACTCCTCATGTGTGTGTGTATGTGTTTTGGAAAGCTAAGTCCTTATGGTGTATGGCTCAGACATTATGCAGATATAATAATATTGGTAGAATTACCGACAATATGTTAAGTAAAAGGACACAATTGCAACTAATGTGACATTTTATTGTGGCAACGTTTCGCTCTCCAGGAGCTTTCTCAAGCCGTTACAAGCGATAAATGGACATAGTTGGTATATATATACTGTCAAGGTGAGGTGAAAACACTAGTGGTGTTAGAAATAGTAGTGATATAAGTAGTATTAGTAGTAGTAGTAGTAGTAGTAGAAGTAATACAATAAGGTAGTACAATCAATATGCACGTGAGTAAAAGGTGATAAAACATAGTCTCTCCTGTTAGTTTAGCACATCGTAGATGTGGAACACTCCTACTGGCCTTTTATATTTCAACCTCCAGCAGAAATATTTGTCTAACCTATTGTTATACTACCCAAGTATTTGTTTTATCACCTTTTACTCACGTGCATATTGATTGTACTACCTTATTGTATTACTTCTACTACTACTACTACTACTACTAATACTACTTATATCACTACTATTTCTAACACCACTAGTGTTTTCACCTCACCTTGACAGTATATATATACCAACTATGTCCATTTATCGCTTGTAACGGCTTGAGAAAGCTCCTGGAGAGCGAAACGTTGCCACAATAAAATGTCACATTAGTTGCAATTGTGTCCTTTTACTTAACATTATGCAGATAAGAGAAACTCTTTTTTTATCATTGTTCACTTGTGTGGTTTTTATAATATGAGTCCAGTGTTTTGTTTTTAGAAGTATTGGAATTTTCTTGTTTATATTTAGTCAGGAGTTTTTTTAGCTTTAATATTTTGTCCACAAGTACTTGTTTCTAAGTAATAAAGAAAATAACAAAGAATTTAAACAAACTTAAGAAAGGAGAAAACTGAAATTATAAGCAAGATGAGTAATGAATCAGACTTGATGAAGAAGTGAGACTGAAGAAAGGAATCACACTGCAAAAAAAGTTTTTCAGGCTTTACCAATGAACGAACGAAAAAAAATGCATGGGAATTAGGAAATAAAATGTAATCAGGATTCCTTCTATATAATTATCCTTCTCTAGCATGAAGTAATTTTGAAAAAAAAGGTAAACTTAGGAGTTAGTTTATAGACTGAGGAATCAAACAGCTAAGAAAAAATTGAATTCACAAGCTGAAGGTGATGGAAAGTTCATTTTTTACAGCAATGGAACTCTGTATAAGGAAGTTCATGACCTTATATCACCACCAGCTGGGATACGAAAGTTTTAAACAAAATATGTAGGAGAAATATTTGAAGTGACAGCTGACGCATTACTTTCACTCAAGGGGGAAATTGCTCTCTCCTTTACAGCATTTCTAGGTAATTCAAATTTTAAAAGAAAATATATATTTCTTGACTTTCTATACAAATTCCTGCGTCGGAATCTAGTAATTAGTGAAAGGAATTCTTTGGCATTACATGAGATTTTTCATACAGAATTCTGATGGTTGTTGATTTTTTGGCCCTACCTGAAAAGTTAAGTAAGTTAAGCAACAATGATCTCTAACTTACGAGGACACGAGAGATTACGTTCAATTTTAATGAAGGACAGTGTGGGAGGTTTGTAGTGGACGTTGCTTATCAGTTCTGTAGTAAATGATATTGCCAGAACCAGACTAAGGACCTGAAACACCAGTCACTAACGTTGGTAATCTGCGAACCAATAACATCCGTCATTACCTCAGAAACATGAGTGGATCAGTAACACCAGTCACTGACACTGATTGCTGGAGCGATAACACCAGTCACTGACACTGACTGCTGGAGCGATAACACCAGTCACTGACACTGATTGCTGGAGCGATAACACCAGTCACTGACACTGACTGCTGGAGCGATAACACCAGTCACTGACACAGACTGCTGGAGAGATAACACCAG
>WNWK01011447.1:0-64437 GCA_009830355.1 Cherax destructor
TTTATATTGCTGATATTCTCGATAATAGCTAAATCGTTAATATCGTGCTTTATACTATTATTGGACTATTATTTGACTTATATTTACTTAGCTATGTTTATTAGGTAGGATGTAATATTATAAATTATGACACTAGGCTTTTTGCTGGGAGGAGTCACGTGATTCCACACCTGAGATGGGTGGCTGCTCCTCCTTCCTCAAGAGCACTACGCAGCTGGACATCGTTGTGTCAACACCTCTCTCCTGTTCTGCTTGTTTTCTCGCCATTTAGACTCTGTGTGGTAGAGTATGTGTTCGGTGGTGAGACGAAACATACTTCTCAGGACTCTGTGTAACTCTGTTCACAGAGGATAGACTAGACAGTGAATTTCGACGTTTTTCTGGGTTGTGTGTCGCATTGACACTCTTTGATAACTCAGGTTTCTTGCTACAGCTCCGGACCTAATTCGATAAGGCATCTGTGCACCGCCACAGTTTGGGAATGTTTATGCTGAACCTAGCTTCAGTAGAAAGGGATTTTTGTGACTGTTTTGGAGGATCTATTGATGGTCCCCAGTTAGGGTCGATTTTCTATCTCCTGGTTCCTGACGCTGTGTTGCTGTTGCCTGTTATATTGCTGTTATGCGAACTGGTCATTTTACTGGTCAATCAAGCTGTTCTGATTGTCAGTTTGTTAGAAGAGCTAGCTTGTGAGAAGTTCAGTCGGACACTGGTTGAGTCGAGTCTTAGAGTTACCTGGAGATCTCTCATACACACATATATTCTTATTTGCATATATCTGTATTATTGTAATTACTGACATTGTACCAGATGGTACTTCAGAGTCATTTGGATATATGTGCCCTCAGCACAGCATTATTGTATATGAGAGCAGTGTAGGAGCTACCCTCCTAATTAACCTCCTAATGTATTACTTAATGAACATCCTGATCATATGTACATATATTTACTTTGAAACCCTAGACACTAACTTTGTTAATAAACATATTAAATCTTATGTTTTGGTTAGTACCCTACTAGTTGTAATCCTCATGAGGACTATTGAAAATGTTGGATAACTGGACTAGGATACTGACTTTGTTGCAAAAACCCAGTAACAGGCTGGATGCTAGAAGGGCTATCCTTTCTAGTGTTCACTGGAGATGTCTATTACTAATAGATATCGTGTCATTTTGTAACATTCAGTAAAATTAGAAATCAGGACTTTTGCTAGTCAATAAGAGGCGAACATTGCGTTCAGTAACCCACACGAGTGGTGACAGTTTGAAGCCGATCAGAAGAGTAATTCTCCAGTTATGGCAGTTAACAATTATCCGAAGTTCCATTAACATTTTTTTTAATACTGATAAATTTCCTCACACAATTTTTTTTAAAGTGCTCTTTCAAGTCCGTCAGCTGCGTCAAGGTGGTCAGCTGCGTCAAAGTGGTCAACTGCGTCAAGGTGGTCAGCTGCGTCAATGTGGTCAGCTGCGTCAGACACTGAACACTTCCCCAAAAGGAAACGTGAATGATTATTTTGTACATTACAAGCAATGCAACAAGCGCAGTCTTTATTTACAATGAAGAACAAGCCACTTGGGGATGGACGTCCTTAGCTCTAGATCAAGAACAAGCCACTTGGGGATGGACGTCCTTAGCTCTAGATCAAGAACAAGCCACTTGGGGATGGACGTCCTTAGCTCTAGATCAGTTGCACTCTCGTGCGTTGTCAGGAGCTATGCAATGTTGCAAGACACCAACAGATGAGAGGGGAAATTCTCTGAATTATTATTATAATGATGGGGAAGCGCTAAACCCGTAGGATTATACAGCGCCAGTGGGGGGGATGGAAGGTATTCAGTCTTGATCTAGGGAACTGAAGCACAGATCCAATTCCTAGATCAAGAGCCCCTCACAGAGTCAAGGAACCTCCCTTGAGGGGAAATTCCTGAATCAAGGCAGGTTTCAGGGATACCTCCTGCCTACCTCAGAGAATTTCTCCTATCTGTTATCATAACTAATCGCTAAACCCATAAGGGTCATACAGCTCTGCATTATTCGTGAAGACGCACGAGAGTGCCAAACATCTAGGCCTAAACACTTCCAGCCTCATGTAGCTTTTTCTGTATTATATTATACATAAAATGATCAACTCTACACCTACGCACCTGCATTTCACTCTGTCGTCGCTGAATGTTTGGAACTGTATGCCTGGAGAGGCTTTCTGGGGATAACGCCCCCGCGACCTGGTCTGTGACCTGGCCTCGCCCGGTCGGTGACCAGTCCTCGCCCGGGCTGTGACCTGGCCTCGAGCTATGCCAGAATGAATCAAGTGGTTTCAACAGCTTGAATCAAGGACGATGTGCACTTGTTTATTGTTCCATTATTCTGGCTCTTGTTACACTACACAACATTCTACACACTGCAACACTGTATCTACCGTTAGATTTTATCCACATATCAATAATACGTTGTGCATTTCATTTCACACTACATCAATCACTGTATCACTAACACTTAATATTGCGCACTGTAGCACACACATGCGGTCACTACCTCACCCATCACTAAACTGATCACAGTCGTTGACATGTGAGGTTGAGGCAGAGCCACTGAACCAGCTCTCTCTCAGAACCACTGGTTCACCTGTGAGGTTGAGACAGAGCCACTGAACCAGCTTCTCCTCAGAACCACTGGTTCACCTGTGAGGTTGAGACAGAGCCACTGAACCAGTCTCTCTCTCAGAACCACTGGTTCAAATGTGAAGTGTTTTGTCATATTTCTTCAACTCGACTGTTAGTGGTCAAGGAATATATCTGGAACTTATTTGAAGATAATTTATTTATTAACAGTTCATTTTTAATTTATATTACGAATCTTAATCTGGATATCAGAAATGCTTCATGACCAAAGTACTTAATACCATTTTCACATCTGGTTCCACTAATGAGCCACATTAGTGTTGTACCTGACTTGTGGTCTAGTGTTTAAGATCTGGTCATATGTCTATGCAACACAGCATGTATACTTAAGAGGGTTGTATTTCTCCAGAATATATACATACTGAGACATTATTCCTTATTTTAGTGATTTAATTATTTCTGTGTTAGTGGACAGGTTACCAAGCAGCCTTCATGAGCCTAGTGTAGGTGATAGGTTTTAAACTTCAACCAACCAACCTATGCTATAGGCTTCAAGGGGATATATATACACGAAACAGTGCATTTTTCTCATTTATATATGCTAAGAGTATATTTCAATTGAAATCTTTTGATTTTTTTTTATATTTTATTAAAAACCATTACTACAATACACAAAACACCATAATAACATAAGCCAACAGCGGCCTTAAACAAAAGTCCTTAATATATACCAACATCAGACACTGAACATCATACACATTGTCCATACACATGTCCGTCTATCCACATCCTACCCATGCACCCTACTGACATTGTTATACACAAACTATACCATCATAAGACATATGTGACATTTTTCCAATATGCATATCTGTCCCTACATTACATACATACCTAATTCAACTTATGCTTATTTACATGCTAACAATACATAGATAAGCATGTTACACAATATAACAAAACCGAAAGACAGACTACCCCTTATATGTATGTCATTCACCTTATCTTACACACTAAAACAAATAAGTACATAATATCATGCCCCCCATCACTCCTTGCTTACGCCATAATACACTAAAAGTTCATGCTAGTATAACCCCCCGAAAAACAAAATAACATGATCCAAAGCAGCCTGAAAAATATATACCAATCGATATACACCTATAGTCATGCTCATTCCCTCTGATAAAATACCAACTAAACCCCGTTTTATGGAACATACTTCCATACCCTAATTCTTTACCAGCCTAAACAGGTTGTACATTGATCCCTACTAAGCATGGCCTCTCCATGAACCATTTACAAAACATTTTCCAAGGAACTTTACAATTATGTATAATACTTGTAAGTACCATATAAAACAATACACATAACACCAGTGAGTCAGATCGTGCTCCGACAAATAAATCTATAATTATACACAATATATATACCTACACCTTTATACCTGACACAAAATAATACTACAGAATACTCCCAAAGGGTTCCAACCCCTTTCATTAATATATCCAGGTGCCATAAACAAGACACCTCCAAACCATTGAGACCTCCGAAACAGAAGGGACCCCCACCAACATCCATTCCAAACACCAATACGTGCAAACCCTTCTTAATCTACCTACCTCCCCTTCTTACATACCCGCCCCTCACCTCACGCCCCCATAATCCTCCCCACTCTCCCTTCCATACCCCACCCTCCTTCCATAACCCCACCCACCCCCACTACCAACACCAATCACCTCACCAACCTCAACATATCCTGTCAAATCCCTATATTCTTACACAAAAGCCTTCTCCCATGCTTCACCATACACCATTCTATTCCTACATTTAGTGCTGTAAAACCCCGCACCTAAAGCTCTAATTCTAACATTCCCCTCTACCTCCCTCATTCCCCAAGAAATGTGAATAAAATCCAACACCAAATAAGACACCCCTCGACGTATGCCTTGCGACAATTGCCCCAAATCTAAACTCAAAGCTCTTAAAACTGACACCCCCCCCCCACCGACCTCAAAAGCCTTCCAAATCAATCCCTCACGACCTCCATACTTCTACAAAAATACATGGCATGATAAGCCATATCAACCTCCCCACACCTAACACACCTCCCATCCCCAAGGATCCCCATAACATTTAACTGCTCCCTAGATGCCAATATACCTTGTAAAAACCGAAACCCTGTTTCCCTTACCTTTGGATGCACCTTTAATTTATCAAACCACTTCCATATCGCCTTCCAATCAAATAATGGATAAACCCCATACCCCTGCACCACCTTTCCTTCCTTCCCAGCCAATCCAAACGAGTGACCCTTCACCTCCCCGGCTCTGGCATCACCAACAATTCCCTTAATATCGCCTCACAAAACAAAACATCCCTCCCATCCCACCACCTTCGCACCTCCTTCATTACTAAACCAACTCTCCGCCCCTATCTCCCCCTCATCAGATACTCATGCCTTACAAACACACTTTTCAATCTACTCCTCAAAGGCACCAGCCCCACCCCCTCCACCGAACCCCTAATTCCACTATCTCCCTACGCAGCCAGTGCCTCCTATACCACCGCCCTAAACCACAACTTAGAATACACCAAAGTATTAACCACCATCGCCCTTTGCAATAAGGTTACCTCCCCTACCCCCCAACCTCTCATTTTTGCAATTGCTATTTTCATATTGTCGTTGGGCCTCCCTTCTTACCTGTGCATATTCATTTCTGGCTCTACGGCTGTGTGTGTGTGTACTCACCTAGTTGTGCTCACCTGGTTGCAGGGGTCGAGTCACAGCTCCTGGCCCCGCCTCTTCACTGACCGCTACTCGGTCACTCTACCCGCTCCATGAGCTTTGTGTGTTTTAGTTACAATTTTGTCCAAGGCACATGTCAATTAGAAACTAGGCATGTTGTATATGTGTGTGTGTGTGTGTACTCACCTAATTGTGATTGCAGGGGTCGAGACTCAGCTCCTGGCCCCGTGTGTGTGTGTGTGTGTGTGTACTCACCTAGTTGTGGTTGCAGGGGTCGAGTGATAGCTCCTGTCCCCGCCTCTTCACTGGCCGCTACTGGGTCACTCTCACTGCGCCATAAGCTTTATCATACCTGTGTGTGTACTCACCTAGTTGTGGTTGCAGGGGTCGAGTCATAGCTCCTGGCCCCTGTGTGTGTGTGTGTGTGTGTGTACTCACCTAGTTGTGGTTGCAGGGGTCGATTCATAGCTCCTGGCCCCTGTGCGTGTAGGTATGTGTGTGTGTGTGTGTGTACTCACCTAGTTGTGGTTGCAGGGGTTGAGTCATAGCATGCAAATCACGGAACCCGTTCCGTGATTTGCATGCAATCATGTTATATTGATTTTGTAAGTCATGATGGCGTCTTTGAAGGGACTTGAGCTAGAGTATGACACAGACACGCTGGTGTGGGATTCGTCTGCGAAAACCTGTATTTGTGGTCACAGTGGTGACCTTTGCTAACATCCCTATAGTGTATAGCAATATACCTATTTGGATGACTCGTATTAGAGCCAGCTGGCTCAGTGGTTAACGCACTGGCCTCTGAGTTTTAGGACTAACTTACCATGGCTCAAGTCCCACCCGTTCCCTGATTTATCTACATCTACATCATTGCTTCTTTCCTGTTATATATTCTTTGACCCACTGTTGTGTCTCGCCTGTTTCTCTATCTGCTCTCGAAATCTCTTCTGCCGCACTGTATCAAATACCGTACAGTCCAAAAATAGTCAGTCTTACAATCTCTCTCTCTCTCTATCTCTCTCTCTCTCTCTCTCTCTCTCTCTCTCTCTCTCTCTCTCCTCTCTCTCTCTCTCTCCCCTCTCTCTCTCTCTCTCTCTCTCTCTCTCTCTCTCTCTCTCTCTCTCTCTCTCTCTCTCTCTCTCTCTCTCTCGCTCTCTCTCTCTCTCTCTCTCTCCCCCTCTCTCTCTCGCTCTCTCTCTTTCTGTTCATTTCCGTTACTTTGTCATAATTCTTTTTTAGTGGGTATATTATCTCTACTACCATGCTAGGTGTTCAACCACTTTCATTTCTATTGTGTGGTTGGAATTTGTTTTATACTCCGATGAAACTTTTATTTCCTCACGTTTTCCATATCGGAGTAATTGAAATTTCTCATCATTGAACTTCATATTGTTTTCTGCAGCCCATTTAAAGATTTGGTTGATGTCCGCCTGGAGTCTTGCAGTGTCTTCAATGGAGAACACTGTCATGTAGATTCGGGTGTCATCTACAAAGGAAGACACTGCACTGTGGCTTATATCCCTGTCTATGTCCGATATGAGGATGAGGAACAAGATGGGAGCGCGTACTGTGCCTTGTGGAACAGAGCTTTACACCGTAGCCGCCACAGACTTTACTCTGTTGAATACTACTCTTTGTGTTCTATTTGTTAGGAAATTATAGATCCATCTACCAACTTTTCCTGTTATTCCTTTATCACGCATTTTGTGTGCTATTACACCATGGTCACACTTGTCAAAAGCTTTTGCAAAGTCTGTGTATATAACATCTGCATTCTGTTTGTCTTCTAGAGCATCCAGGACCTTGTCGTAGTGGTCGAATAGTTGGGACAGACGGGAGCGACCTGCTCTAAACCCATGCTGTCCTGGGTTGTGTAACTGATGTGTATCTAGATGAGTGGCGATCTTGCTTCTTTGAACCCTTTTAAATATTTTTATGATATGGAACGTTAGCGCTATTGGTCTGTAGTTCTTTGCTATTGCTTTACTGCCCCCTTTGTGGAGTGGGGCTCTGTCTGTTGTTTTTAGTAACTGTGGGACGACCCCAGTGTCCATTCTCCCTCTCCATAGGGGTCAGGATATCAGATAGGTGTGTGTCTACCTATCTGGTACCTCTCTGTTGCAGCTCTATTGCTAGCAACTGCTTAGCAATAGAGCTGCACAAGTGAGTGGGCCCCACTCACTTGTGTTGTCTTCTCCCCTTAGCTACACTTCACCTCTGATTTCTAAAAAATAAGTCTCTGGCCTCATGGTTCTGCTTTTGGCTGAACTACTACCCTCCATCACGGTTAAGGGACTAATCACCTCGCAATTACCCTCCACTTGTGCTTTGACCAATATTATAATCACCTCTGTACTCACCTAATTGTGGTTGCAGGGGTCGATACTCAGCTCCTGGCCCCGCCTCTTCGCTGTCCGCTACTGGTTCTCTGCTCTCCCTGCTCCATGAGCTTTATCATACCTTGTCTAGACTATTTCACTTCGACTGATGAAGCCTGCTGTGCAGGCGAAAGGTTTCATCAATAAAAATTCGTATGACAGAAGTCCTACACCAACTGAAAACAATTTTGGAGCAGAGTCACAGTTACTCTCCTCCACTCCAGACCAACAGATATTCATGTCAGCAAACAAAACTCCCTTAAATTCCATCAAAATAACGACATTTATCTTTGCAAATATACAGGGTCTAAAGCCATCAACAAAAAACAAAATACCTTACATGAAGGGACTGCTCACATAGACCCAAATAAAGGATCATTTTTTCAACGAAATATGGATCCCAGGTTATAATCTATTCAGATGCAACAGACTAAACAGGCAACAAGGAGGGGGTTGGGTTGGCTTGTACGTCAAAGAATTACTAAACACCTCAAATGATGTAGTTGAAGTCTAGGCAGCAAAGATCGAAAACCAAAATCCTGTCAATGTGGTGGTATACAAGCCTCCGGATGCAACCTCCAGCAGTTCCAGGAACAGCTTCCGAAAATTGACCCTTGTCTGGAAAATCTCACAACTCCTGCCCCAACCATCTTGCTACGGAAGATTTCAACCTGAGACACCTAAAATGGAGTGTACCAAACAATGTTTTATCAGAAATCACCCCAGAAAGAAACTCAGATGAAAATTCACACACCAATTCACTGAACCAAATTCACCTTAAACCAGCAGATATTAGAGCCTACAAGACTAGAAAATACGCTGGACCTCATCTTCACGAAAAGCGACAATCTGATACGTAATATAACCGTATCAAAGACTCAGATCACAACATAATAGAGGTACAGACATGTATGCACAGGGCTCCTGACCAGCAAAATGTGATCATTCATGAGGGTGTCTTCACAAAATTCAACTTCATTAAAAAAAACATACAATGGGAACAAGTTAACCATTTCCTAAATGAAACAAGCTGGGAAGATATCCTTAAAAACACGGATCCAAACCTTTGAATAGAAAAAAATAACTGTGGCACTTGAGGTCTGCTCAAGGCGCATTCCATTAAGAAACTGAAAGAGAAGAAGTAAACTAGAGAGAGACGCTCCCTATACAGACGAAGGCAAAGAATCACAGAGCTGCTGAAATGGGCCAATATATCTGAAATACGAAGAGAAGCACTGGTCAGAGAAATAGCAAATATCGAACTTAAGCTTAAGGAATCTTAAAGGAGAGAAGAATCTCTGGAAGAACTTAAAGCCATCAATGAAATTGAAAGAAATCCAAAATACTTCTTCTCTTATGCCAAATCTAAGGGGAAAACAACATCCAGTATTGGACCTCTGCTTAGACGAGATGGGACATACACAGATGACAGCCAAGAAATGAGTGAGATACTAAAGTCCCAATATGACTCGGTATTCAGGAAGCCGTTAACCAGACTAAGGGTCGACAATCTAAATGATTTTTTTATGACCAAGACCCAAAATTTGGTCATTTTAAAAAATTCTGATATTATCATTAACACCACAAGACTTCGAAAAGGAAATTAATGATATGCCCAAGCACTCTGCCCCAAGCCCAGACTCATGGAACTCCATGTTCATCAAAAACTGCAAGAAGCCCCTGTCGCATGCCTTCAGCATTCCATGGAGAGGGAGCATGAACACAGAGGTCATTCCACACTCACTAAAGCAACAGACATAGCCCCACTAAACAAAGGTGGCAGTAAAGCAATTGTAAAGAACTACAGACCGATAACACTAACATCCCATATCATAAGTGTTCTAAGAAGCAAGATCGCCAACCACCTAGATACCCATCAGTTAAACAACCCAGGGCAACATGGGTTTAGAGCAGGTCGCTCCTGCCTGTCCCAGCTACTGGGTCACTATGACAAGGTCCTAGATGCTTTAGAAGATAAACAAATTGCAGATGTATACACAGACTTTGCGAAAACCTTTGACAGGTGCAACCACTGTGTAAAAGCGCACGAAATGCGTGATAAAGGAATAACAGTAAAAGTTGGTAGATGGATCTATAATTTCCTAACAACTAGAGCACAAAGAGTAATAGTAAACAGAGTAAAGTCCCAGACAGCTACAGTGAAAAGCTCTGTTCCACTAGGCACAGTACTCACTCCCATCTTGGTCCTCATCCTTATATCTGACGTAGACAGAGATGTAAGCCATAGCTCCGTGTCTTCCTTTGCGGATGACACCCGGATTGCCATGACAGTGACCTCCATCGAAGACACTGCAAAACTCCAAGCGAACATCAACCAAATCTTCATGTGGGCCGCTGAAAACAATGTGAAGTTCAACGAAGAGAAATTTCAACTATGATATGGAAATCTTGAGGAAATTAAGACTGTATCTGGGTATATAACAAATTCTAACCACACAATAGAGCGAAAAACTAATGTGAAGGACCTGAAAGTGATAATGTCAGAGGATCTCGCCTTCAAAGACCACAACAATATATCTACCTCATCAGCTAGAAAAATGATAAGATGGATAATGAGAACCTTCAAAACTAGGGACGCCAAGCCCATGATAATTCTCTTCAAATCACTTGTTCTCTCTAGGCTGAAATACTGCTGTACACTAACGGCCTCCTTCAAGGCTGGCGACATTGCTGACCTGGAGAGTGTCCAGAAAACTTTCACGGTACGTAAGTACGATAAAACACCTAAATTAGTGGGAACGGTTGAAGTCCCTTGATTTGTATTCCCTGGAACTCAGGCGCGAAAGATACATGATAATATACTCTTGGAAAATCCTAGAGGGATTAGTTCCAAACTTGCACACGAAAATCACTCCCTATGAAAGCAAAAAACTCGGCAGGAGATGCAACATTTCCCTAATGAAAAGCAGGGGCGCCACGAGTACACTGAGAGACAACACAATAAGTGTCCGGGGCCCAAGACTGTTCAATTGCCTCTCAGCATAAATAAGTGGGATTACCAATAGACCCCTGGCTGTCTTCAAGAAGATGCTGTACAGACACCTAAAGTCAGTAACTGACCAACCGGGCTGTGGTTCGTATGTAGGTTCCTCTTTAAGGGGGGCTTCTTGTCGCGGTAAAGAGGCTATCGGTCTGAGGAATTGGACCTCTTGGTCTTCTTCCGCAGACCGAACCTAATTACCCCTCAATGCCCCCTTCCCTTTCCCATCTTCCCCAGCCTCCCTTCTCCCTTTCCTCCTCCTCCTCATCCCTCCCTTATTCCAGCCCCATTTTTACCCTGTGAGCTTCTCTCCATGGGCATTCTAGTTCCTAGGTAGGAGGAAGGGTACCGTGGTCCATCCCATTCCGTTGAGGTTCTTGGCAGTGGTGTAGTTTGCCGTGGGATCTGGATCGCCTGGGATGTCCATCCTTCTCCGGTCTCCGGAGGGTGGCTTGGGTATCTTTCGGGCGATGGGTGTATCCTGGAGGCCACCTTTCCGATTCCGGGGGTGGTGGCTTAAGGAGGTATGCTTTGTGGCGGATATCCGGCCGCCCTCTCTTTTGTCTGCCGAGGTGGCTCGGTGGATATGAGGTTGCTTTCCCCGATTGCTGGTTTACTGGCATGAAGGGTAGGGTTCCATGCAGCATCTGCACTACTTGACGTGCTGAGGTCCTCTTGGGCGCGGAGGGGGATTTACAGCCCTTTCATTCCTCCTAGGAGCTATTCCTCCACGTTCTCCCCTTTTTTTATTCTTTTTTTATTTTTATTTTATTTTTCTTTTCTTTTTTTTTTCTTAAAAACAAAAAGAAAGAAGTAACCTAACCATGGCCGACCCAATCTATGAACCTATTAGCCCCGGGCCCCTTCCTGATACCGCACCCAGTTCTGACCCTACCTCGTTAATGGACAACTCTTCGGACACCTCCTATACCCCTGTACCTCTTGCTGGTGCCGGTTCGTCACCTGCTTCAGATACCGGGTTTCCGACCGGCCCTTTTGACACGTCTGACCTTCGCTTTTCTCTGACCTTGATACCGGCTTCTCCCTCTATGGTGCGGCAATTTTCGGATTGCTCACCCGTTACTCATCAGACCACCTCCGGTTCCACATCCAAACGACCAAGACCCTTACAAGACGATTCGACACTTCCTTCTCATTCGTCTCAGAAACGACCAGCTCGTCACGCACTCCCCTTAAAAACTTTGTTTCACACTACTCAATGGACAAAGTTTTTTATTCTAAGACCGACTACTCCAATTACCTATCTTTCCGATCATAGTATTGGTAAAGCTCTCCTTCGCCATGTAGGTAAAGATATCTCATTTCACGTTCTCAAGAGTGGCACTCGCATCATCACGGTCCAGAATGCTGGCCAAGCTCGCGATCTCTCTCTCATTACGACCACAGATACTATTCCAATCCCTACTGACAAACATCATTCTCTCAATTCTTGTAGTGGTACTGTCATTTTACCCCACACCATTGTCCAACGGAATTTCCAGACATGTGGTGATGACATTCTGAACCAGCTTGAGCTCCAAGACCTCCCTATCCTCAAAGTTGACACTTTTGTCCTCCCTGCCCGTAAGCAAAGACGTTAATCCTTGCAATATAGCTCGTTTAATATTTGACTGCCATGAACTTCCACCCTCGGTCTACATTGCAGGTCACTGGTTACAAATTCGAAAGGTGACCCCTACACCGCAACAGTGTAGAAACTGCTGGCGTTTTGGTCATCCAGCGAAATATTGCAGGTCCATGGCCGAATGCCCAGTCTGTGGTGCCGACGACCATGCCAGTCCTTTTTTGTACTCTACCTCCCTCTTGCCTTAACTGTCATGAGGCGCATCCATCGTACTCCCGCCGTTGTCAGGTTTTTCTAAATGAGCGGGAAATCCGTTGCCTCAAAGAAGCAGAAGGCTTCTCATATGCTATGGCCATCTCTCATCCACGCCTTCAAGGGAGACTTCCCCATATTTCCTATTCTCGCATTTCTAAATGTCCCCCCACTTCTGGGGTCCCAACTTCAGCGGCTTCCTCTGTGGTTGCCCCATCCTCAGTCACCCCTGTCTCGAATCCTTTTGCTGTTCTTGGCTCTGAGGTCCCTACCTCGGCATCCCATACTGTCCTCACCCCTTCCTCTTCTCACTTGCACAGTTCTGTGTCTTCATGCCTTCGTCCAACACCGAATTCTCACCCCCCCCTCTTCTTCTCATAAGTCCGGCAAAAAATCCTCATATCCGGGTTCTTCACCACCGACTAGTTCTGTAACGAGTGTGGAGGTTCATTCTCCCCCTCGTTCAATATCTTCATCCCCTGTCCCCTCCCAAGTTTCTTCCTTGACTGTCCCCCCCAGGTCGCTTCCACTCCTGTCCTCTCCCAAGCCTCTTCAACAGTCTCCTCTCCCATCTCCTCGCCCTCTTCTTTCATACCGTCTATAGTCTCCCAGATTGTTGCTCACCGTCCTCCTCCTTTCATTTCTAATGTAGTCCCAAATTCTGCATCTTTGTCTTCTGAAACACTGGAAGCTATCGCAGAATTTATTACAGAGACTGAACCGTTGATGGACATCGCTCCACCTCCAGTTCCTCCTCCTCTCTCTTCTCCGTCTACACCCCTCCTTCCTTCACAGCATCCCACTCCTTTGATTGCAGGTCTTCTGCTGCCTCCACACGTGGACTTTTCTAACCCTAGTCCATAGATACTTATAACTTCGACTTGTATCATTCTCTTCATACGTCATGGCTTATTTGCAGTGGAATATCCGAGGCCTCAGGGGTTACTGGGGTGAACTTCAGGTGTTGTTCTCCCAGTTTTCCTCTGTTGGGGTCTGTTTGCAAGAACCCAAATTACAATCCACTGTTATCCGTCCCTTTTCGGGCTATGATTTATATTCATCGGATCCTTTTTTCGATGGAACCTTTAACAAAAGTGCTCTTCTTATACGCACTGGTATTCCATACCGTCAGCTGTATGTTCATTCTTCTCTACATTACACCGCAGCCCATATCCACTTGAATAAGTGGTATACACACTGTTCTTTATATCTCTCCCCCTCTCGGGCTTTGTCTATCCCAGATGTTGATTTTCTGTCTTCCTTGCCACCACCCCTTCTTTACTTGGTGATTTTAACGCACACCATTTTCTTTGGGGGGGGGAACGCACTGTGACTCCCGTGGCGTTCAGTTGGAGGCATTTCTTGCTTCTCCATGTTTTAAATGCGGGTACTCCCACCCATTTTGATCCTTGAACTCATTCTTTCTCTTGCATCGATCTCTCCATCTGCTCTTCTCAACTGTCCTGACTCACCTGGTCTGTCCTCCCGACTTACATGACAGCGATCATTTTCCAATCGTCCTCATGTCCCCTTTGTATTCTCCACCTTCTCGTAACCCACGCTGGAAATTTGATCAGGCAAAATGGGACCTTTACACACATCGTACTGCCTTTCATTAGGCTCCTTCCTCGTCCTCCATTGATGAGGTTTTATATCTCTTCTCATACTCCGTCTTCCTTGCAGCTTCACGTTCTATCCCCCAAACCTCGGGCAAGCATTCTCAGAAGTGCGTGCCTTAGTGGTCTCCTGCTTGTGCTCGGGCAGTACGTTTGAAATGCGCTGCTGGGGCAGGTACCGGTATAACAGAACACAAGAGATCTTGATTTTAAGCAGAAGAGAGCAATGGCTCGATGTGTCATCTGCGATGCTAAACTCACTTGCTGGCGGGATTACGTTTCCACCGTTACTTCGGCTTCCTCAATGAGTGCAGTCTGGAAGAAAGTGTGGAAATTGAGTGGTAAATTCTCCCCTGACCCGGCTCCTGTTCTTCGGGTTACCGGTGTCGATATAGCACACCCTCTTGCCGTTGCCACTGAAATTGGTAATCATCTGGTCCGCATTTCTCAGGGCTCCATCTATGCCCCTCGTTCCTTTCTTCTAAGTCTGCCAGTGAGTTAAAGCCCTTAAATTTTTCTTCTTTCAGAGAAGAATCTTATAATATGCCTTTTACCCTTCAAGAACTGGAGGCAACACTCTCTACTTGCCGATCATCGGCAGCTGGGCCAGACGGCATATATATTTGTATGCTACAGCATTTACATCAGTCTGCTCTTGCTGTCCTCTTACGACTCTTTAATCTTATATGGTCGCAAGGAGTTATTCCCCAACTGTGGAAGTCTGCTATTGTTCTCCTTTTTCGTAAACCGGGTACTACGGGACATGATACCTCCCACTACCGTCCCATTGCTCTTACCAGTGCAGTTTGCAAGGTGATGGTACGTCTAGTTAATAGACGTTTGATGTGGTATTTAGAGACGCACAGTAGTCTCTCCACTAGTCAATATGGCTTTTGTAAGGGCCGTTCTGCCATTGACCCCTTACTGCGCTTGGATACGTATATTCGTAATGCCTTTGCTAATAACCACTCAGTTATCACCATCTTTTTTGACCTTGAGAAGGCTTATGACACAACTTGGAGGTATAATATCTTGGCCCAGGCCCACTCCTTGGGCCTCTGTGGCAATCTACCATTTTTTCTTAAAGCCTTCTTAACTGAAAGATATTTCCGTGTCCGGGTTAGTAATGAGCTTTCCCCGGATATTATCCAAGCTGAAGGGATGTGTTCTGAGCACAACACTCTTTCTCCTTGCTATAAATAATTTGGCATCTGTTCTCCCATCCAATATTTGGTCATCGCTTTATGTTGATGACTTTGCTATAGCTTGTGTGGGTGCTGACTGTCACCTCATTGCAGTTTACCTCCAGCATGCCATCAACCGGGTTTCCGATTGGGCCACCACATACAGGTTTAAATTTTCTAGTGGCAAAACTCATCAAATTACGTTTACTAGACGTTCAGTGGTCTCTGATCATCCATTGTACCTATACGGCTCACGTATCCCAGAACGTGATACGGTTAGGTTTCTCGGCCTCCTGTTTGACCGTCGATTGTCCTGGAAACCTCACATTACCTCTCTGAAGGCGACTTGTCATAGCCGGCTGAACCTCATTAAAACCTTAGCACATCTTTCATGGGGGCTGATCGTAGAACTCTTCTTCGCCTGCACTCAGCCCTAATTTTATCGAAACTCGATTTTTATGACCAGATATATTCGGCAGCCTCCCCTGCTACTCTCTCCAGCCTTAATCCCATACATTACCAGGGATTGCGTTTATGCCTTGGTGCTTTTCGTTCTTCCCCAGTTGAGAGTTTCTATGTAGAAGCGAACATTCCTTCCTTGTCCGATCGTCGTGATGCACATTGCCTTCGCTATTATGTTCGCTCTCATGACCTCCGTAATCCTTCCATGTATAGGATTGTCAGAGATGTTAGTACACGCTTGGTATTTGTTCGTCGCCCCTGTTTACTTCGTCCCTTTTCTCTTCGTCTACATTCACTCTTGTCTTCCCTTCAGCTACCACCTTTATATGTTCATGTGACATCTCCCTTTTCCCTACCCTCTTGGGAAGTTCCTGCTGTCCGTGTCTGTTCTATTCCTCTACCTTGCGCGAAAGCCCAACTAACTACCTACGGCAGCTTCTCGCTCTTATTTTATAGACCACTTCCGTTCTCATTCCCATGCCATTGCAGTGTACACCGATGGATCAAAGTCATCTGACGGTGTTGGATTCGCAGCAGTATTCCCGGACAGCGTCGTGCGAGGGCATCTATTACCCTCGGCTAGCATATTTACAGCTGAATTGTATGCCATTCTGACCCCTGTGTTCCACAGGGGTCAGTATTGAGCACCATCAGACCCTCAGAGAGTATTTGATAAGGGTCGTTCTTCCTTATGGAAATGAAAAGATAAAAAAATCAATGGTAACATAAGATAAACAATTTTATTAATATGTAAAACTAGTAAAGAATATAAAACACTTAAACATGAAATTAATCTTACTTGAAACAAATAAATGAAAAATGAAAATATAATTATTGACTCAAAGCTAATATGTACACAATACGTAGTAGAGAATGGTGCAGTGCCGATGTCCTGGGCACGTAGCTCTGAATGGTGCAGTGCCGATGTCCTGGGCACGTAGCTCTGAATGGTGCAGTGCCGATGTCCTGGGCATGTAGCTCTGAATGGTGCAGTGCCGATGTCCTGGGCACGTAGCTCTGAATGGTGCAGTGCCGATGTCCTGGGCATGTAGCTCTGAATCCTGGTATAGAACGCTGAGCCATTGTTGATGATGGGGGGGGGGGGTCACAGGTGGACGTGACTGTTGACACACTGAGTAGACAGTGACCCCAACATGAGTAGGGATTCTGACGAACGGAGGTACTGGGATCCTCTGACCAGCACAACACTTGTGAAGCAGTTGAGTCGCCATTATAGAACCACCATGAAACGTTGGTGGGGTTATAACTGGTGGTTGGTGGGGTTATAACTGGTGGTTGGTGGGGTTATAACTGGTGGTTGGTGGGGTTATACCTGATGGTTGGTGGGGTTATAACTGGGGAACGGCTGCTAGAATGGTGTGTAGCTGAGTGAAATGGGACCAGTGTAGATACAGATGCCAGAGTGAATGCAAGATCTGTTTAAGATCTATGGTGCCACTCTTATCTCGCCTGTGTTGGATGACCCGAGCCGACAATCAAGGCTAAAATAAAGAAACACAAGATTACACACCAATTGAGAAATCACTCACATGATAGGCGTATTGTCTTTAATAGAAATGGTGAGGATTTAAGCGATGACCTTACACTAAGTAAGTCCAAATCATGACAAGAAGAATCAGTGAAACAAACAAGAGTGAAGCTCTTGCTTAAACCATATTAACCCAAACACATAATAAATTAAACAGGAGTGGAAAGAATACTTACAGATTTGATGGGAGCTGAAAGTCAAGTAACTGAGAACTGGTCGGAGGGAAACACGTCACCTCCCACCGGGTGAAGTAGGGGAGGGTGTTGCGGAAACTATGCCCTCACCTAACAGAATAACAAGCATACTGCCCAACAAGCTACCACCACCATTCATTCATACTTCCACTACTTCTATCTAATGAACTTTTCCTTCTCACGTCCCCACTCTAATTTCTCCCCATTTGCGCAAACTCTGGTGCCTATCTGTAATAGGCCTATCTGTAATAGGAGGGAAAAAATTTCACTCCTATTACATGTGCCTCTAATTTCCTTAATAATCTCCGGTGTAGAACTGTATGAAAGGTCTTACTGAAGCTCATATACACAATATCATATTTATGATCTAGCACACTGTAACTCTCCTTTGTAAAACCGTGTTGAGATTCAGTGATCAATTAATGTTTCAAGGTGGCTTCGAATAGCCTCGGAAATTACTGATTACGTCAGTTTTCCCACAATGGAACTAACGATCTGTCTCATGCTTTGTAGATAGGTATTTCATTTGTCATTTTCTACTTATTCGGAACTATACCAGTTTGTAATGATATGTTGAAAAGACTGGCTAAGTTCCTCCTTACATTCCTTTATAATCCTTGAGAACAGTTCATCAGAGCCAGGGGATAACTTTAGTTTTGACTTTATCTAATAGTCTGAGAGCCGTGTCACTAGTGACTTTGATAGTACATACAGTAACTTATTTTCGTCCTGACCTCTGGAATTTCTTTCGTCTCTTCCTGTGTAAAACCAGAGGAATAAGTGTTGAAGTTTGTTCTTTGTGGTCAAGAGAGAGCTGACCTCAGCAACTTCTAAGTTGTCCTGGTTACCAGATATCTGAAATCAAAACAGCACCGAGTAAATTAAATTTCTTGATAAAATATGTTCTACACCATAATTATACCTTCTTTATTTATACCTGAATTCAGCTGGTATTCTTCAGCCATGTCTCTCCTTATTTTATGTCTTCTGGACATTTATTTGGGAATAGAATGGTAGCAGAAATTGAAGAAATAAGAGAGTTAAGAGCTATGAAATTGTAAATAGTTTTTTGTACAAGTGATAGCTAGAAGAAATGAAAGCCAGTAGACATTGAAAGAATAAACTAAGAGTTAAGACTCAGAGGATAATCAAGAAATAATGGGAGGGCAAATTACTAAAGATGGTTAGCACAAATAAATTTACTTTCCACAGTAAACGTTATCGAGTAATATATATCTATTTTTTACATTTCAGTTATACGACAATGGCTGGATGAGCTGCAGTCCAACATCACCTCTGGTAAGCATTATTTGTTTTTGTGGAACTTTTGTAGCTAATTTTCACGAATATTAATAAGAAAATCATTGATAATTAAAATAAATAAATAATAATACTGGTGTCCGGTTCATTTTAGTATCATTACGAGACCTCAATAGCACTTTCTATACTGTAATAACGCTATCATTATCACGTTTGTTACTCTGAAACAATGTGTCAAAACCACTGGAATAGATTTTTATATCATATACACACACATATACAGTGGTACCCCGGATTTCGTCAATAATTCGTTCCAGAAGGCTGTTCGAGTGCAATTACCGAACGAATTTGTTCCCATAAGGATGAATGTAAATTAGATTAGTCCATTTCAGACCCCAAAAAATACACTTACATATATATACATGGGAAAGTGGAACAGAATTCTTCCTCCATAAGCCTTGTGAATACATTCACCTCCTCCATACTCTCTCCCTAAAATCTGATATCCAATCTTTCGATACCTATTTTTTTTGTTATTCTCATCACCTTACTCTTTCCTATATTCACTTTTAATTTTCATCTTTTACGTACCCTACCAAACTCATCCACCAACCTCTGCAACTTCTCATCAGAAACTCCCAAAAGCACAGTGTCATCAGCAAAGGGCAACTGTGACAACTCTCACTTTGTGTTAGATTCTTTCTTTTAACCCCATCTGTAAATATATTGAACATCCATGGTGGCATCACACGTCCTTGTCTAAGGCTAATTTTACTGGAAAATAATCTCCCTCTTTCCTACACACCTAACCTGAGCCTCACAAGCCTCGTAAAAATTCTTCACTACTTTCAGTACCCTACCTCCTATTCCATGCATTTGCCACATCTGCCACATTGTCTCCCTATCCACCCTGTCATACGCCTTTTCCAAATCCATAAATGCCACAAAAACTTCTTTAACTTTATCAATATACTGTTCATAAAGCTTCCTTGTTCATCTGCTATCCTGCTCTCCGTCTTACTCTTAATTCTTTCAATAATAACTCTACCATACACTTTACCTGGTACACTCAACAGACTTATTCCCCTATAATTTTTGCACTCTCTTTTGTCCCCTTTGCCTTTATACAAAGGAACAATACAGCTCTCTGCCAATCCCTAGGTACCTTACCCTCTTCCATACATTTATTAAATAAAAGCACCAACCACTCCAAAACTAAATCCCCACCTGCCTTTAACATTTCTATCTGTATGCCATCAATCCCAGCTGCCTTACCCCTTTCATTCTACCCACTGCCTCACGAACTTCCCCCACATTCACAACTGGCTCTTCCACACTCCTACAAGATGTTATTCCTCCTTGCCCTATACACGAAATCACAGCTTCCTGTCTTCATCACCATTTAACAATTCCTCAAAATATTCCCTCCATCTTCCCGATACCTCTAACTCTCCATTTAATAACTCTACTCTCCTATTTCTATCAAATCCATTTGTTCCCTAGGATTCCTCAACTCATTAATTTCACTCCAAAGCTTTACCTTATTTTCAACAAAATTTGTTAATATCTCACACACTCTCTCATTTGCTCTCTTTTTACACTGCTTCACCAATATTTAAACCTTTCTTTTTCTCTCCATATACTCCTCCCTCCTTGCATCACTTCTACTTTGTAAAAACCTCTCATATGCTAACTTTTTCATCATCCTTCCACCGGTCATTCTTCTTCCCTCCCGCACCCATTTTTCTGTAACCACAAACTTCTGCTGAACACTCTAACACTTAAACCTCCCACATCTTCGACCCCATTTCCTATATTCTCACTAGCCCATATATCCTCCAATAGTTGTTTTTATCTTACCCCAACTGCCTCCTCCTTTCGTTTATAAACCTTCACCTCTCTCTTACTTACTGCTTCTATTTTCCTTGTATCCCATCTATCTTTTACTCTCACTGTAGCTACAACTAAAAAGTGATCTGATATATCCGTGGCCCCTTTATAAACATGTGCATTCTGAAGTCTACCCAATAGTCTATTATCTACCAATACGTAGTCCAACAAACTATTGTCATTACGCCCTACATCATATCTTGTATACTTATTTATCCTCTTTTTCTTAAAATATGTATTACCTGTAACCAAACCCCTAGATATATAAAGTTCAATCAAGGGCCCCCATTATTATTTACACCTGGCACACCAAACTTACCTACCACACCCTCTCTAAACGCTTCTCCTACTTTAGCATATAGGTCTCCTACCATAATTACTCTCTCACTTGGTTCAAAAGTTCCTACACACTAGCTTAACATCTCCCAAAATCTCTCTCTTTCTCCTCTACACTCCTCTCTTCTCCAGGAGCATACACACTTATTATGACCCACTTTTAGCATCCGACCCTTATTTTAATGCCAATAATGCTTGAATTTATTCATTTATATTCCCTCTTCTTCCATAACTGATCCTTCAACATTATTGCTACACATTCCTTAGCTCTAACTCTCTCAGATACTCCTGACTTAATCCCATTTATTTATTTCCACTGAAACTCACCTATCCCCTTCAGCTTTGTTTTGCTTAGAGCTAGAACATCCAACTTCTTTTCATTCATAACATAAGCAATCATCTCTTTTTTATTATCCACACTACATCCACGCACATTCAAACATGTTTGTTTTTCTCTTTTTTAGTATTTTCTTTAGGAGAAGGGGTTACTAGCCCATTGCTCCCGGCATTTTAATCGTCTCATACGACACGCATGGGTTACGGAGGAAAGATTATTTTCCACTTCACGATGGAGAATAGAGGAAATAAAGAAGAACAAGAACTATTAAGAAAAAGAAAAACCTAGATGTATGTATATATATGCATGTTAGTTACCATTTTGTCCTAGGCACATGTCGATTAGACACTAGGCATGTTGTATGTGTGTGTGTGTGTGTGTAACGAAACACTTCGAAATGTTTCGGCCCCGCCGGGAATTGAACCCGAGCCCTCCATGCGTGAAGCAAGAGCGCTAGATATCATGCCATCGGGGCGTGTGCATGCCTGTGTAGTGTGACCTAAGTGTAAGTAGAAGTAGCAAGATATACCTGTTATCCAGCGTGTTTATGAGACAGTAAAAATACACCAGCAATCCTACCAGCGTGTAAAACAATACAGGTTTCTGTTTCATAATCACCTTTGCTCCTATCACTAGTAATTCCCTCGTCAAGATCATTGATATATATTATAAACAACAATGGGCCTAAAACTGATTGCTGTGGAACACCACTTGTTACAGATTTTACCCCATTTAAGCACACTCTCTGCTTCCTGTTAGTGAGCCATGACTTGATCCATGACAGCACTTTTTCCCCAATACCATGAGCTGCCACTTTCTTTAACAGTCTCTGTTGCGGTACTCTATCAAAGGCCTTACATAAAATCCATATGAACAATATCAAATTCGTTATCATGATCAACAGCCTCAAAAGCTTTACTGAAGAAAGTTATTGAATTAGATAGGCAGGAACGGCCCCTCGTGAATCCATGCTGAGTATCATTAATCAAATTATGCTTATCAAGATGACTTCTTATAATATCAGCTATAATTGACTCTAGTAATTTGCCTACAATTGAGGTCAGGCTTATTGGGCGGTAATTTGACGGTAGTGACTTGTCCCCTGATTTAAAAATAGGAATTACATTGGCCATCTTCCCCATATCAGACACTACACCTGTTTGAAGAGATATATTAAAAATGTTAGTTAATGGTTCACACAGTTCCTTTTACATTCCTTAAGAACCCTTGAAAAAAATTCATCAGGACCCTGGGATTTATTTTGTTTTAGTAAGTCTGTTTGATTACCATGTCCCTAGTGACTGTGATATTACATATTTTTTCTTCTTCACGCCCACTATAAAAGTTAATTATTGGGATATTGTTAGTGTCTGTCTGTGTGAAAATCGAGAGAAAATAATTATTAAAAATCGAGCACATATCATTCTCCTTGTCAGTAAGATGCCCAGAGTTATTTTTAAAGGGACCTTTCTTATCTCTAACTTTTGTTCTATAAACCTGGAAAAAAAAACTTTTGGATTAGCTTACGAATCCCTAGCAATTTTAATTTCATAGTCCAGTTTAGCTTTTCTCGTCCCCTTTTTAACGGCCTTCTTAATGTGAATATATTGATTCATAAGATGACCCTCACCTCTTTTAATGCGCCTATAAATTTCTTTCTTCTGCCCTAAAAGATATTTGAGCCTATTATTCATCCATCTCAGGACATTTCTATTCGATATAGTCGATATAGTCATATTGATTGCTCTCTTCGTTACCCCAGTCCACAGATGATAAGTGTTCTCTTAGCCCATTGTAATCTGCTAAGCGAAAATCTGGGACCATTACTGAGTTATTCCTACTATCATACTTCCATTCAATGTTAAAGATAATTGATGTGTGGTCGCTTGCGCCGAGTTCCTCTGTAATTTCTAAATTATTAACAAGGGTTTCCTTGCTTGCCAGAACCATGTCAAGCAGGTTATTTTCCCTTGTAGGTTCTGTAACAAACTGTTTTAAAAAACAATCCTGAACTACCTCTAAGAAGTCGTTAGACTCTAAATTCCCAGTCAAGGAATCAATCTGACTAAATTTAAAGTCCCCTAGAATTACTACGTTATCGTGCCTTGTGGCCTTAACATTTTCCCCCACAGTGGTCTTCCTTGGTCCCTAAAATCCTTGGTCCCTTAAATAAATTTTTCATGCCACTTTGAAAATTCTACCTAGATTGACTCAGTATGTGTTATTTCAGACTTTATACCCGTTTTTATGCTACAATTCAAGCAATCTTGGATATACGGTGCCACCCCACCCTCATTTCCGATGTTTCTATCTACGTGAAACAATTTAAAAACCTGAATGTGACATTCAGCAATCATGTTTTGCATTATATGTACGAGAAAATATAAATTGCTGCATAAAAACAGGCATAAAATAGATGGATCATTAACAGAATCTGTTTGGGTAGAGTTTCTAGAAGGTCAAGAAAAACTGATTCTAGGTGTAATATACCGACCTCCAGGAACGAGACGTCGTTCCTGCCTGACAAATTTACTGACGTTTTTAAATAAAACATTTGAGGCAGTAGACAGTGATAAAGAATATGATATAGTTTACTTGGACTTCAGTAAGGCCTTCGATAGAGTACCTCACAAGAGACTCTTAAGAAAGGTGGCAGCTCATGGTATAGGAGGTAAAGTTCTAGCATGGATAGAGGCATGGCTTACCAATAGAAAGCAGAGAGTTTCCATTAATGGGGTCAAATCTGAATGGGGATTAGTCAGTAGTGGCGTTCCACAAGGATCAGTTTTAGGCCCATTGTTGTTCATAATTTACATAAATGACCTTGATGAGGGAATTGCAAGTGACATGAGTAAATTTGCTGATGATACAAAAATAGGCCGTATGATTCACTTTGAGGAGGATACCAGTGAACTCCAGGAGGATTTGGACAAATTAATGTCTTGGTCTGAAAAGTGGCAGATGAAGTTCAATGTGGACAAGTGTAAGGTACTAGTCCTAGGTAATGAAAATATCCCTCGAAGTTATAAACTACGTGAAGTAGAGCTTGATCATACAGAATGTGAAAAAGACTTAGGAGTCATGGTAAGCAGAAATCTAAAGCCAAGACAACAGTGCCTAAGTGTGCGCAATAAGGCTAACAGATTACTAGGATTTATTTCAAGACGTATAAGCAACAGAAGTCCAAAAGTTATTTTACAGCTCTATACATCACTAGTGAGACCTCATTTGTATTATGCAGCTCAGTTTTGGTCTCCTTACTACAGGATGGATATAGATTCGTTGGAGAACATACAAAGAAGAATGACTAAAATGATTTACAGTATAAGGAATCTCCCGTATGAAGATAGACTTAGAGCGTTGAATCTCCACTCTCTGGAGAGACGTAGAATGAGGGGAGATATCATCGAGGTGTACAAGTGGATGATGGGCATAAACAAAGGAGATATTAATAAAATACTGAGGATATCGAACTATGTAAGAACCAGAAATAACGGATTTAAATTGGATAAATTTAGATTTAGAAAGGGCATAGGCAAGTACTGGTTTTCGAACAGAGTTGTAGATGCGTGGAACAATCTTCCGAGTAGGGTGATAGAGGCTAGGACCTTGGGTGGCTTTAAAAAGAGATTGGACAAATATATGAGTGGGAGGGGCTGGGTTTGATTGGTGTCGTGAGTACGGGAGCAAATTCTTAGGTAATGGTGGTTTTGACAAGGAACTGCCTTGTATGGGCCAGTAGGCCTTCTGCAGTGTTCCTCCATTCTTATGTTCTTATGTGTCGACTTTTCATGTTAAACCACGTCTCAATTATTGCAAAACATCAGTGTTACCAGCTCTTGCAACTAATCTCAACTCGTCCATCTTATTTCTAGCACTACGACTATTAGTATAATATAAATTCAGAAACCCTCCCTTCTCTTTTCCCTTCCTGCTCATTTCTGTTTCTCCACTATGTCTATCACTGTCCTTGTCACTTAGTGTCACTGGCTCTTCAATATTCACCAATAACTCTACTTCATTCTGCCTATAACTGGTTTCCCTAAAACTCACAATGTCACTACACTGAGAATTCATTGCTTTCCCACAAAAACCCATACCATTATGTTAAATCTTTTTCACATTCTGTATGATCAAGCTCTACATCACCTAGTTTATTACCATAAGGGTTATTTTCGTTCGCGAGGATTAGGACTTTACACTTGTCCATATTGAACTGCATGTGCCACTTTTCAAACCTTGGCATTAATCTGTCCAAATCCTCCTGAAGTTCATTGGCGTCCTTCTCAGAATTAATTATTAGCCCTATTTGTGTGTCATCAGCAAATTTACTCATGTCACTCGTTATTCCTTCGTCAAGGTCATTAATGTAAAATATGAACAACAATGAACCAAAACTGATCCTCGTGGAACGCCACTAGTGACATGTCCCCAGTCAGACTTGACGCCATTAATGCAAACTCTCTGCTTTATTGGTCAGTTATGCCTCTATCTGTTAAAACTTTACCTCCTATACCATGAGCTGCCACTTTTCTTAACATATTTTTGTGAGGTTCTCTATCGAAGGCTTCACTGAAATCTAAATACATGGAGTTTACCTGGAGAGAGTTCCAGGGGTCAACGCCCCCGCGGCCCGGTCTGTGAACAGGCCTCATGGTGGATTAAGGCCTGATCAGCCAGGCTGTTACTGCTGGATGCACGCAGTCCAACGTACGAACCCCAGCCTGGCTGGTCAAGTAATTCCCTAGTAACATCATATTCTTTACCATTGTCCACTGCCTCAAATACTTTATTAAAGAATACTAATAAATTTGTCAGGCAGGAACGACCTCTTGTGAATCCGTGCTGAGACTCATTAATCAAATTACACTCATTAAGGTGACTTCTAATAATATCGGCTACAGTTGATTCTAATAATTTCCCTACTACAAACGTCAGGCTTATTGGACGGTAATTTGATGGAATTGACTTATCCTCTGATTTAAATACAGGAATTGCATTAGCCATCTTCCACTGAGTTAAACAGGCTCTCTAGCGGCTCACTAAGTTCCCACTTACATTCTTAACTACTCCTGGCAAAAGTTCGTCTGGGCCCAGTGATTAATTTTGTTTTTGCTTGTCGAATTGTTTGATACTCATATCCCTTATCACTGTAATATTAGCAAATTTGTTTTCTTCTGGGCCTGAATATATATTGATTGTTGTGTGAAAACTGACAAGAAATAACTATTAAAAAAGAGCACATTTGCTTCTCATTATCCGTAAACTGTCCAGACCTAGGTTTTGGTGGCCCTATTTTTCCCCTGGTCTTTGTCCAATACACTTGAAAGACCCTTTTGGATTTGTCTTTGATTCTCTAGCTTCTTTAATCTCATAATCGCATTTAACTTTTATGATGCCCGTCTTTACCTCTCTCTCAAAATGAACGTATTGTTCACTAAGGTTAACCTCACTTTTTAATGCGCTTATAAATTCCTTTTTCTCTCTCCTAACTGATGTTTTAGTCTCCTATTCATCCAGTTGGGATCGTTCTTGTTTGACCTAATTTCTCTCTGGGAATATATCTACTTTGGGCACGTTATACATTATTAAAAATAATTGTATTCGCAGATCCTGTCGTTATTGTAAGCATAATCTTCCACAGAATCATTAGACAGATATTCCAAGTCAAGACTAGACTAGTGTATACCTGGAGTATACCTGGAGAGAGTTCCGGGGGTCAACGCCCCTGCGGCCCGGTCTGTGACCAGGCCTCATGGTGGATCAAGGTTTGGTCAACCAGGCTGTTACTGCTGACCGCACTCAATTCGACGTACGAACCACAGCCCGGCTGGTCAGGTATTGACTTTAGGTGCTTGTCCAGGCAGCTGATCAGTCTTGGGCCCCTGACACTTATTGGGCTGTCTCTTATCGTGCTAGTGGCACCCCTGCTTTTCATTGGGGGGAAGTTGTATCGTCTGCCGAGTGTTCCTTAAGTCCATTATAATCGACAGAACGAAAAACGGGATTTCCTGTACACTCTCAGCTGTTTCCACCTCGTTTTGGTCTGTCCCGATCCAGTTTTATACGACTTTAGCAGTGTACGATCTTCAGACGTGTGTGTGTGTGTGAGTGAGTTTGAAATTAAGAAAAATATGAGAAATTACTATATACATTATTAATATTTTTTTTTTAGACTCTAATCATATGTCTGCCTTACATTACAGAGTGTAGGCGTAATCGAGGTCAGGAGGAGCTTGACTCGAGGCGTAAGTGAAGCTGTGCCATTTTGTATCTATTGCTTGTGAGAGAAAAAAGTATTGATGCCGGCAACTGGGATGAGAGAACTTAAGTGCATACATTGAGAACATCTTTATTGGATTTGTTTCGGTCCTGGGACCTTAGTCACTGCAAATGAAATAAGAGAAAGAGGAAGTACAGTATATATATAGTGAATAACATAGGTCACAAACAACGGTCAGTAGATGCCTAGATTCTTGTTCATTTCTGAAGGTTATGTAGATAGCAACACAGCAACCCCAGTCCACATAGCTGCCTCTACTGCAGTCTCCAGTGACACACCTGATTGTGAAGTACACACCATATAAGTGGTCGATAAAGTGACACACCTGATAGTGAAGAAGAATACACCATACAAGTGATCGATACAATGACACACCTAATAGTGAAGAAGCACACACCATACAAGTGATTGATACAGTGACACACCTAATAGTGAATAAGCATACACCATACAAGTGATCGATACAAAGAAACACCTAATAGTGAAGGAGCACACACCATACAAGTGATTGATACAGTGACACACCTAATAGTGAAGAAGCATACACCATACAAGTGATCGATACAATGACACACCTAATAGTGAAGGAGCACACACCATACAAATGATCGATAAAGTGACACACCTAATTATGAAGGAGCACACACCATGCAAGTGCTCGATACAGTGACACACCTAATAGTGAAGGAGCACACACCATACAAGTGATCGATACAGTGCCACACCTAATAGTGAAGTACACACCATACAAGTGGGCGATACAGTGACACATCTAATAGTGAAGGAGCACACACCATACAAGTGATCGATACAGTGACACACCTAATAGTGAAGTACACACCATACAAGTGGGCGATACAGTGACACATCTAATAGTGAAGGAGCACACTCCATACAAGTGATCGATAAAGTGACACACCTAATAGTGAAGTACACACCATACAAGTGATCGATACAGTGACACACCTAATAGTGAAGGAGCACACACCATACAAGTGATCGATACAGTGACACACCTAATTGTGAAGGAGCACACACCATGCAAGTCATCGATACAGTGACACACCTAATAGTGAAGGAGCACACACCATACAAGTGATAGATTCAGTGACACCTAATAGTGAAGGAGCACACACCATACAAGTGATCGATACAGTGACACACTTGATAGTGAAGGAGCACACACCATACAAGTGATCGATACAGTGACACACCTAATAGTGAAGGAGCACACACCATACAAGTGATCGATACAGTGACACACCTAATAGTGAAGGAGCAACAATACAAGTGATCGATAACTGACACACCTAATAGTGAAGAAGTACACACCATACAAGTGTCGATACAGTGACACACCTGATAGTGAAGTGCACACCATACAAGTGGTCGATAGAGTGACACACCTGATAGTGAAGAAGCATACACCATACAAGTGATAAATGACACACCTAATAAGTGAAGAAGCACACACCATACAAGTGATTCATACAGTGACACACCTAATAGTGAAGAAGCACACACCATACAAGTGATCGATACAGTGACACACCTAATAGTGAAGGAGCACACACCATACAAGTGATCGATACAGTGACAAACCTAATAGTGAAGGAGCACACACCATACAAGTGGTCGAGACAGTGACACTTAATAGTGAAGGAGCACACACCATACAAGTGATCGATTCAGTGACACACCTGATAGTGAAGGAGCACACACCATACAAATGATCGATACAGTGACACACCTGATAGTGAGGAGCACACACCATACAAGTGATCGATACAGTGACACACCTAATAGTGAAGAAGTACACACCATACAAGTGGTCGATTCAGCGACACACATAATAGTGAAGGAGCACACACCATACAAGTGATCGATACAGTGCACACCTAATAGTGAAGGAGCACACACCATACAAATGATCGATACAGTGACACCCTGATAGTGAAGGAGCACAATAAAGTGATCGATAAGTGACACACCTAATAGTGAAGAAGTACACACCATACAAGTGATCGATACAGTGACACACCTGATAGTGAAGGCACAAAATACAAGTGTCGATACAGGACACACCTGATAGTGAAGAAGCAACACCATACAAGTGATCGATACAATGACACACCTAATGAAGAGACACACCATACAAGTGATTGATACAGTGACAACCTAATAGTGAAGAAGCACACACCATACAAGTGATCGATACAGTGACACACCTAATAGTGAAGGAGCACACACCATACAAGTGATCGTAAAGTGAACACCAATAAAGGAGCAAATACAGTGATGATACAGTGACAACCTGATAGTGAAGACACACCATCAAGTGGGCGATACAGTGACACATCTAATAGTGAAGGACACACACCATACAAGTGATCGATACAGTGACACACCTAATAGTGAAGTACACACCATACAAGTAGGCGATACAGTAACACATCTAATAGTGAATGAGCACACACCATATAAGTGATCGATACAGTGACACACCTAATAGTGAAGGAGTACACACCATACAAGTGATCGATACAGTGACACCCAATATGAAGCACACACCATACAAGTGATCGATACAGTGACACCTAATAGTGAAGGAGCAACACATACAAGTGATAGATTCAGTACACCAATAGTAAGGGACACACACACATGATGTAAGTGACACACCATACAAGTGATACAGTGACACATCTAATAGTGAAGTACACACCATACAAGTGGTCGATACAGTGACACACCTAAATGAAGTGCACATACAAGTGATCATACAGTGACAGTATATGAAGGACACACCTAAAGTGACGATACATGACACCATACAGTGATGATACAGTGACACATCTAATAGTGAAGTACACACCATACAAGTGATCGATACAGTGACACAATAGTGAAGGAGCATACACCATACAAGTGATCAATACAGTGACACGCCTAATAGTGAAGGAGCACACACCATACAAGTGATCGATACAGTGACACACCTAACAGTGAAGGAGCACACACCATACAAGTGATCGATACAGTGACACACCTAATAGTGAAGGAGCACACACCATACAAGTGATCGATACAGTGACACCTAATTGTGAAGGAGCACACACCATGCAAGTGATCGATACAGTGACACACCTAATAGTGAAGGAGCACACACCATACAAGTGATAGGTACAGTGACACACCTAATAGTGAAGGAGCACACACCATACAAGTGATCGATGTAGTGACACCTAACAGTTAGGTACACACCATACAAGTGGTCGATACAGAGACACACCTAATAGTGAAGTAGCACACACCATACAAGTGAGCGATACAGTGACACCTAATAGTGAAGGAGCACACTCCATACAAGTGATTGATACAGTGACACACCTAATAGTGAAGGAGCACACACCATACAAGTGATCGATACAGTGACACACCATACAAGTAATCGATACAGTGACACACCTAATAGTGAAGGATATCACACCATACAAGTGATCGATACAGTGACACACCTGATAGTGAAGGAGCACACACCATTCAAGTGATCGATACAGTGACACACCTGATAGTGAAGGATCAAACACCATACAAGTGATCGATACAGTGACACCTAATAGTAAAGGAGCACACACCATACAAGTGATCGATACAGTGACACACTTGATAGTGAAGGAGCACACACCATACAAGTGATCGATACAGTGACACACCTAATAGTGAAGGAGCACACACCATACAAATGATCGATACAGTGACACACCCGATAGTGAAGGAGCACACAATACAAGTGATCGATACACTGACACACCTAATAGTGAAGAAGTACACACCATACAAGTTGTCGATACAGTGACACACCTGATAGTGAAGTGCACACCATACAAGTGGTCGATACAGTGACACACCTGATAGTGAAGAAGCATACACCATACAAGTGATCGATACAATGACACACCTAATAGTGAAGAAGCACACACCATACAAGTGATTCATACAGTGACACACCTAATAGTGAAGAAGCACACACCATACAAGTGATCGATACAGTGACACACCTAATAGTGAAGGAGCACACACCATACAAGTGATCGATACAGTGACATACCTAATAGTGAAGGAGCACACACCATACAAGTGGTCGAGACAGTGACACTTAATAGTGAAGGAGCACACACCATACAAGTGATCGATAGGACACTGACCTATTCTGCCCGAAATGCTCAGCATAACAAGGGACTTTCTATATAGTAGTATGTCACTGATGTCAGTTAGGCCTGTATACCATGTACATGTACTTGTGAAGGTTGTCGCCAATCTTCTTAGGAAAAGTATAATAGAAAAAGACAATAATAACAAGAAAAATAAACACTATTTTAATAGAAAGAAATGTAAATAATAAATACGTAAATATGACTATAATAATCCTATTTTAAGAAAAATGAAAAATGAAAACAAAAAATATATATATCTGATCCAAAGCTAGATATTTACAGATGTGTTGATCTTGTTAACACAGAAGCAATGAATCGATATTAGACTCCGTGGTGTTGTTGTTGTTGTTGTTGCTGCATCGATGTTTCCCAAAAATCCAACAGTTTTCCACATCCACAATGTCACAAATGATATCATGGACTCAGGTGAAGGTTGTCCCCTGGTAAAGTACAGTTGCCAGAGGTCTCTAGAGTGTGGACTTAGGAAACTACCGGCGTAGTGAAGAATTGGTGGTAACGACTCTGTTTCTCAATTGGTGAGTACGCCGCCCCCCACTCAGCCTTGAATCCGATGATCCGTGCGGAAACAGAGGACTGTGAAAGAAACCAAAAGAATTACTCACCACTCTAGCATTAATTTACATAGTAGGCATAAGGCCTTTAAAAGAAATGGTGAAACTGTAACAAATAACTTTACCAAAAACCAAGGCAGGACAGAGCAAAAGTGAATGTTGCTCAACGAGTGAAGCTCCAAACAAATTAAAGAGTGAAGCTCTTGAACATAAAATAATGAAGATACGAGCAGCTGAGAAGTACTTACAGTGAGGTCGGGCGTGGTTAGTCGAGTGATTTCAACTTGTGGCCGGAGCCCAGCATTACACCTCTCACCGGGTGGAAAAGGGGGGGGGGGTATAGCGAGAGCTAGACACTCACCCCACCTTAACAAGCAAACTACCACTCAACCATCACTCTACATACCTTCACACTTTCATCACTCCTATCTATGGACTTTTCCCTCACATACTTGTAGTAAATAAAGATATTATTATTATTAATATTATTATATAATAGTGAAGAAGCACACACCATACAAGTGATCGATACAGTCACACACCTAATAGTGAAGGAGCACACACCATACAAGTGATCATCAACACAATGTGTTACTGTGATAACACAAGCATCGCTTGTGTTATATTTTAGTTATTAATGGGCTTCTAAAGCACTAGAATATAGTCAAAATTATTGATATGGAACCCATCAGAAAAGATATTTAGAAGCGTCCGTAATTCTACTTCCAGTACTGTAGAAGAAACTGGGACAACTATTGTACCTGAACACATGTCAGCGCTGCTCGCTGCCTCCTGGTTGTCTCGTGACCTCGGTAATTATGTGACCTCACGTCTTCACCTAATAAACACCTGTAGCTTGCATTCTCCCCTATATATGCTGTGCGTTCTCGTATATTTGGATTAGCTGGAGAGAGGAAAGTCTTAGCACCAAAACAAATCCAATAAGTATGTTTTAAGAGTGTGTAATTTAGTCGAATTATCTCTTTTTTGTGGTGGAACTTTATGCTCCCAAAATTGTTTCGTCAGATATGGGCTATTTCAACATATTTGTAGCGTATTTAATTCAATGTTTATTTCAGAGATGTTAGTAATAGGGTGTCCAGTCTTTGGGGTAAGTCCGAGTTTATTCCTTTAGGAAATGCTTAGCAGACATAGAAATAATAACTTAGAAAAATAACAAAGTGTTCTAAGTAAAAAGAGGAAAATGAACTATCAACCTTCAATTGTAATACATAAAGAATAAAAATTCATTAATCTTAATTTTTTTTAACACACCGGCCATATCCCACCGAGGTAGGGTGACCCTAAAAAGAAGAAACACTTTCAAGATCACTTAGTCTATCACTCTCTTTCTCTAGGCATGCTGACATTGCACTTCATATGCCTCTCCAAACTGCAATATCCCCACTCCTCGTTCAGAGAACTGGCATTGTACTTCCCACCTCCAGGACTCAAATCCGGCTAAACGGTTTCCCTGAATCCCTTCATAAATGCTACTGTATTCACACTTTAAGAGCACGTCAAGTCATAAAATCTACTTGCCTCCACTCTTAGCTAACACACTTGCGCCCGCTTGTTGAATGTCCAAGCCCCTCACATGCAAAAACCTTCTTTGCTACCTACCTCCAACCTTTCCTAGGACTACACCTACCCCTCTTTTCCTTCACTACAGATTTATGCACCCTCCAAGTCATACTATTTTGCTTCAACCTTTCCAAGTGTCTAAACCACTTCAATAACTCCTCCTCAGCCATCTGGTAACCCCTCACTCTCTAATCTATAAACTACGATTTTTCTGCGTAATATTCACACTACACAATTGCCATCAGACACAATATCTTCACTGTCTCCAATCTCCTTACTGCAACGTTTAAATCTCATGCTTCACACCCATATAAGAGTGATGGTACTCTCATACATTCCCCTTTTTCCTTTTAAGATAAGGTGGTTTGTCTCCACAAGAAGCCTCAGTTCACCACCCACCTTTATTCCTCTTCAATTCTATGGTTCACCTTCATCTTTCATATACCATTCTCCGACAAGTCCACTCCCAAATATCTGAATAATTTCATTTCTTCTATACATCCTCTTTCTAATATCACATCCAATGTTTATGTACCAATTTCCTTTTTATTCTCATCACTAGCTCTTTCCTTTGCTCATATTCAATTTCCTTCTTTTACATAACCTCCCAAATTCATCCACCAACTTTTGCAGCTTCTCTTCAGAATCTCCCAAAAGCACAGTGTCATCAGCAAAAACCAACTGTGATAACTCACACTTTATATTTGATTCCATATCTTCTAATCCCACACCTCTCTCCATTCACGTTCATAACCCCGTCTACGAACATGTAAAATAACCATGGTAACATTACACATCACTGTCTAAGGCCTATTTTACTGAAAAAATAATCTCCCTTTCTCAACATACCTACCTGAGCCTCACTGTCCTCATAAAAACTCACCACGTACCTACCTATTCCATACACTTGCAACTTCTGCCACATTGCTCTCCTTTATAAATTATCAAATGCCATTTCTGAATTCATAAATACTACTAAAATTTACTTTCCTTTACCAAAATATTGTTGTCTTATATGTTTCAGTTTAAACTTTTGGTCTTCACATCCCCCAACCCTTTCTAAAAGTTTGTTCATTTGTCATTCTGCCTTACCCTATTTTTTCATTAAGGAAAACATCTCTATGACACAGTTTACCTTGTGTACTTAACACCCTTACACTCTCTGTTATGACTTTTTTTCCTTTATGCAAAGAAGCTTTGCACACTGTATTGTACCCAGCACCTCACACACCTCCTCACATTCACATCTGGATCTTTCCTCACTCCTCACAATCTTAATAGATGCAAAAAAAAATGAAAAATTAAAAAGTTAGACTTAAATGTATGAAAAAACGGTAGTGTTGAACACGACGTTTTGATCCCCTACACTGGTAACAAATGCTCTGGCTCACAGACCATCTTAATGCAGAGAATCGAATCAACGTTCGGAACATATATGTCAGACAGCATCACACCACATAGCTTACAGACGCTAACTTGAACTGCGAGTGAACGAGGCAGTTCACAAGAAATGAAAGTATAAATCACACATGAGAAAACTGCCTCTCGCGAAGGTACTCTGTGCGACTCAGATATATATATATTATATATATATATATATATATATATATATATATATATATATATATATATATATAATATAAATATAAAATATATAAAAATTATGTCGTGCCATTTAAAGGTAAAAAACTTGCGGATTATTAGCAGCTTAGAATACAACGCTCACTCACATATACTGCCATTATGAAGAACAAGGTGAAAATTTAGTTAGAATCAATTTATCATTAAATTCTTCCAACATTTAAAGAAAAAATAATTTATATGAATATTGTTTATTTTAAATGTTAATGTTAACATATTCTAAATATATTTTTAGCATGGACTTAGCTAGAAATTAAATTTCGCTTTTGAAATAAGTTGGATGGTTAAAATTTCTCTTGGTACAAATTTATAATTCTTACATTTAACTATAAATTGTAAAAAATTTACCATTTAAACGTTAAGAGATAATTTTAGAAAGGACTTAATTTTAATGAGTTCTTGCTAATTGAATCACTGTTTACTGTAATCTTTGCATAATATATATATATATATATATATATATATATATATATATATATATATATATATATATATATATATATATATATATATATATATATATATATATATATATATATATATAGCAAATAAGATCACAGTAAACAGGTGATATCAAATATGCAGAACAACCACTGTGAAAAATAGAATTCCAAGCACTCTGTCACAACTAGAAGATCAGTAATGGGTACAGACCTGATGTTCTTTACACATGTAATGCGTCACTTCCAATATTTAAATCTGGCACTTCAAGGAACAAAGTTATTACACAACTTGAATAATCAGTTATCAGTTTTCAGAATAAAATATAACTTTTTTAAAGAAATCTTTCAACAAAGAAATTTGATTACTTTCCCAACTTAAATTAAGAATAACTACTTTTTCTGATGTTGAAATTAAAGACAGTAAATTGAAACAATACGAAAGAAACTTAGAAACACTTTATAATGGTTTTTGAGAACAAGTTTGAAAAAGTTAAAGCCATGTTTTCAATTTCTTGTGAATTCTTTAGTGATTGATGTCATCAACGATGGATGTCCTGTTGTTGCATCTTTAGTGATTGATTGCATCAACGATGGATGTCCTGTTGTTGCACCTTTAGTGATTGATGTCATCAACGATGGATGTCCTGTTGTTGCATCTTTATTGATTGAAGTCATCAACGATGGATGTCCTGTTGTTACACCTTTAGTGATTGATGTCATCAACGATGGATGTCCTGTTTCATCTTTAGTGATTGATGTCATCAACGATGGATGCCTGTTGTTGCATCTTTAGTGATTGATGTCATCAGCGATGGATGACCGGTTGTTGCATCTTTAGTGATTGATGTCATCAACGATGGATGTCCTGTTGTTGCATATTTAGTCATTGATGTCATCAACGATGGATGTTCTGATTTTTACACTTTAGGATTGATGTCATCAACGATGAATGTCCTGTTGTTGCATCTTTAGTGATTGAATGTCATCAACGATGGATGTCCTGTTGTTGCACTTTAGTGATTGATGTCATCAACGATGGATGTCCTGTTGCTGCATCTTTAGTGATTGATGTCATCAACGATGGATGTCCTGTTGCTGCATCTTTAGTGATTGATGTCATCAACGATGGATGTCCTGTTGCTACATCTTTAGTGATTGATTTCATCAATGATGGATGTCCTGTTGTTGCATCTTTAGTGATTGATGTCATCAATGATGGATGTCCTGTTGTTACACCTTTACTGAATTTGGGCTTCGTTCATGCCAATTTTCCAATAATATAGAAAAACTTCAAATTGTCTATTTACAACCATCCACACTGTCACACCATGCACTGTGTATTGTTCTATTAACGATATTGTGTCTTTTTATTCTTCAGTAAGGCCTGAGGTGGCAAAAATATAACAATATTCATTGCATAGTTACATTGTTCCCGTTGTCTGTAGATTCAAGAGTTTGATGAGTACTAGTGTGGCATTACCATATAAAAATTACAAACGGTTGGGTTTAGTCCTGACTCTTTTTCTTCAACTATAGCTCTTCCTCTCACTGGCTATTCTTCGTCTGTCCCCACTTCCCCCTCGCCCCTAGTGGGTCCTTACCTGTGAGTCCCTGAACTGAACTGATATAAAAATTTACTGTGCATTAAAAAAATTCTCCTTTTAATTTTTTATATACTTTATTGAAAAGCAATTAACTAAATTATATTGATTTATTTGCGTTTTCATTGGTCATTAGTATGGAAAATTCATTCCCATTAACTCTTCAATAAATAATTTTTCGACATATATGTATGGTGCAAGTCATCATATCAAAGACAATGAGGAATCCACAGGTGCAATAGAGTGTGTGCGACCATTCACAGCTGTACATGACCGCTGTATAATGGTGGAGTCTCAGCGAACTGGCAACTGGGGAGATATGAAGAAATTCTGCCAACAACAAGGTGGCAAGATGGTCAAGGTGGACACTGACAACTTCATGTATCACCTGGTCAGGTTCCTCCATGATAATGGTAAGATCTTACTCTGAAGGATCCAACTCTTCTTTAAGAGCACCTTCATATATTTTGCTTACGAATATATTGATACATGTTAATATAGTGTGGAAGCTTTCATTTTCCCTCACCTTGTCCTCTGCAACATTTAGAAACTGCATTAGTCTGTCGTTAGTGCGATACTGATTTGTAATAATTCATTTTTTGACAGGTTTAAATGTGAAGAATTATTGGGTAGGTGGATCTGATGAAGGTAGCGATGGAGTGTATTTCTGGAACGATGGTACCAGAGTCAAGATGGGAACACCGTTTTGGGGTGATGGCACTGGCGACCAAGTCCAGGAACCTGATGGAGGCGCCAACCAGAACTGTATAGGAATGTTTAAAGATGATCACTATTTTTTCTTCGACCTTCCTTGCCATGACAGTAATGGAGTTATTTGTGAACGAATGTAATAGATTTTGAGTAAAGCCTACAAGTTACATTTCGAATAGGGTCTTTCTGGTTCCCCTAGAAGTAAGGTTTATATTTTTCTCTTGCTTTAAGTCCCATGTGTTTCTAAGTAACGACTACGTTTTCACAAAACATCAAGCATGTCTGTTGAATTTGGACCAACACATTTCTTTAAGAGTAATAATTGGGAATTATGATTAATGAATTAGTATATATTTACCACGTAACACATCTTCATAACTTTAATATTGTAATCTCAATTATGCAATGAATAAATTAAATGAATTATGTTAAGTAATCACGTTTATTTCAAATATTAATAAGTATTTTATTACCATTTACAAAATTTTTCTATCCATTAATCAATAAACTTGTATTAATAATACAATACAAAAATGAACTATACACTTCTCTTTAACATTGTTTTATTCTGCTTAGTATGTATAGCATAAGAAAATAATAACTCAAGATGCCAAATGATAGCTCTAGGCCTTTCGTGTTGAATCAACACATCATCAGGAGCTTGCAATGTTGCAGAAATGAGAAAGAAGTCCAGGAAGATCTATTCACATGTGCCAAAAAGTAGTCAGGCTTCATATCGTATTATTCATATCGTATTATTATGATATTAAAGGGTGAAAGCACTGAGCGTGTTTCCTTACACCTGTTGTCCCGTTCACCTAGCAAGCAAGTAGGTACCTGGGTGTTAGTCGTCTGGTGTGGGTCACATCCTGGGGAACAAGACTGAGGACACAATGGAAATAAGACAGACAGTCCTCGATGACGCACGGCCTTTCTTGGGTTATCCTGGGTGGCTAACTCTTCCTGGTTAAAAATCCGATCAAAATCATATCTTAATTTTATCTTAAAGTATCTGGCATCTATCAGTACGAGAATTTTCATCGTAATAAGGAAGTGGAGAATAGCAAAGAGGACACACCCTCCTAATTTCCAGAGGCTGGACAAATACCCCTCAGGTATCCTCCATGAGGTTGACTGGGAGCAGTGAAAGATGTTGCATGAGGTTGACTGTGAGCAGTGAAGGATGTTGCATGGGGTTGATTGTGAGCAGCGAAAGATGTTGCATGAGGTTGATTGGGAGCAGCGAAAGATGTATGGGGTTGATTGGTAGTAGTGAAAGATGTTGCATGAGGTTGATTGGGAGCAGTGAAAGATGTTGTATGGGGTTGATTGGGAGCAGCGAAAGATGTTACATGAGGTTGATTGGGAGCAGTGAAAGATGTTGTATGGGGTTGATTGGGAGCAGTGAAAGATGTTACATGAGGTTGATTGGGAGCAGTGAAAGATGTTGTATGGGGTTGATTGGGAGCAGCGAAAGATGTTACATGAGGTTGATTGGTAGTAGTGAAAGATGTTGCATGAGGTTGATTGGGAGCAGTGAAAGATGTTACATGAGGTTGATTGGGAGCAGTGAAAGATGTTGTATGGGGTTGATTGGGAGCAGCGAAAGATGTTGTATGGGGTTGATTGAGAGCAGCGAAAGATGTTGCATGAGGTTGAGTGGGAGCAGTGAGAGATGTTACATGAGGTTGATTGGGAGCAGTGAAAGATGTTGTATGGGGTTGATTGGGAGCAGTGAAAGATGTTACATGAGGTTGATTGGGAGCAGTGAAAGATGTTGCATGAGGTTGATTGGGAGCAGTGAAAGATGTTACATGAGGTTGATTGGGAGCAGTGAAAGATGTTACATGAGGTTGATTGGGAGCAGTGAAAGATGTTGCATGAGGTTGATTGGGAGCAGTGAAAGATGTTACATGAGGTTGATTGGGAGCAGTGAAAGATGTTGCATGAGGTTGAGTGGGAGCAGTGAAAGATGTTGCATGGGGTTGATTGGGAGCAGTGAAAGATGTTGCATGAGGTTGAGTGGGAGCAGTGAGAGATGTTACATGAGGTTGATTGGGAGCAGTGAAAGATGTTGTATGGGGTTGATTGGGAGCAGTGAAAGATGTTAGATGAGGTTGATTGGGATCAGTGAAAGATGTTGCATGAGGTTGAGTGGGAGCAGTGAAAGATGTTACATGAGGTTGATTGGGAGCAGTGAAAGATGCTGTATGGGGTTGATTGGGAGCAGTGAGAGATGTTACATGAGGTTGATTGGGAGCAGTGAAAGATGTTGCATGAGGTTGAGTGGGAGCAGTGAAAGATGTTGCATGGGGTTGATTGGGAGCAGTGAAAGATGTTGCATGAGGTTGAGTGGGAGCAGTGAAAGATGTTGCATGAGGTTGATTGGGAGCAGTGAAAGATGTTACATAGAGATTGTATGTACTATACATGCTGTTTCTTACAAAGTTTCAAACTGCATAAGGAAATATTACATTTAATATGGAAGAGTAAAATAAATAATAGAAAATAATCAGAATTCCCACATGTGTGGAACTGGTGGCTTCTCCTAACATTTATTAAAATCATATAACACTAGCATACACAGGCACGCTAAACCTATACTGTCATAATGGTAATTATGAACAATGTAACAACTGCGAAGGAGAAATTAGAGGAACCACAAGAAAATTTTACTCGGAGATATGCAGAAACAGGCCTAGTACCGGGCTCCGGGCCTAGTACCGGGCTCCGGGCCTAGTACCGGGCTCCGGGCCTAGTACCGGGCTCCGGGTCTAGTACCGGGCTCCGGGCCTAGTACCGGGCTCCGGGCCTAGTACCGGGCTCTGAGTCTAGTACCGGGCTCCGGGCCTAGTACCGGCTCCGGGCCTAGTACCGGGCTCCGGGCCTAGTACCGGGCTCCGGGCCTAGTACCGGGCTCCGGGCCTAGTACCGGGCTCCGGGCCTAGTACCGGCTCCGGGCCTAGTACCGGGCTCCGGGCATAGTACCGGGCTCCGGGCCTAGTACCGGGCTCCGGGCCTAGTACCGGCTCCGGCCTAGTACCGGGCTCCGGCCTAGTACCGGCTCCGGCTTAGTACGGGCCCGGGCCTAGTACCGGGCTCCGGCCTAGTACCGGGCTCCGGGCCTAGTACCGGGCTCCGGCCTATCCGGGCTCTGGGCCTAGTACCGGGCTCCGGGCCTAGTACCGGCTCCGGGCCTAGTACGGGCTCCGGGCCTAGTACCGGGCTCCGGGCCTAGTACCGGGCTCCGGCCTAGTACCGGGCTCCGGGCCTAGTACCGGGCTCCGGCCTAGTACCGGGCTCCAGGCCTAGTACCGGGGTCCGGGCCTAGTACCGGCTCCGGGCCTAGTACGGTGCTCGGGCCTAGTACCGGGCTCCGGGCCTAGTACCGGCTCCGGGCCTAGTACCGGGCTCCGGGCCTAGTACCGGGCTCCGGCCAGTACCGGGCTCGGGCCTAGTACCGGGCTCGGCCTAGCACGGGCCTCCGGGCCTAGTACTGGCTCGGGCCCTAGTACGGCTCCGGGCCTAGTACCGGGCTCCGGGCCTAGTACCGGGCTCCGGGCCTAGTACCGGATCCGGGCCTAGTACCGGCTCCGGGCCTAGTACCGGGCTCCGGGCCTAGTACCTGGCTCCGGGCTAGTACCGGGCTCCGGGCCTAGACGGGCTCCGGGCCTAGTACCGGGCTCCGGGCCTAGTACCGGGCTCCGGCCAGTACGGGCCGGGCTAGTACCGGGCTCCGGGCCTAGACTGGCTCCGGGCCTAGTACCGGCCCGGGCCTAGTACCGGGCTCGGGCCTAGTACCGGGCTCCGGGCCTAGTACCGGCTCCGGGCCTAGTACGGCTCCGGGCCTAGTACCGGGCTCCGGGCCTAGTACCGGCTCCGGGCCTAGTACCGGGCTCCGGGCCTAGTACCGGCTCCGGGCCTAGTACCGGCTCCGGGCCTACGGCCGGGCTCCGGGCTCCCTAGTACCGGGCTCCGGGCCTAGTACCGGGCTCCGGCCTAGTACCGGGCTCCGGGCCTAGTACCGGGCTCCGGGCCTAGTACGGGCTCCGGGCCTAGTACCGGGCTCCGGGCCTAGTACCGGGCTCCGGGCCTAGTACCGGGCTCCGGGCCTAGTACCGGGCTCCGGGCCTAGTACCGGGCTCCGGGCCTAGTACCGGGCTCCGGGCCTAGACCGGCTCCGGGCCTAGTACCGGCTCCGGGCCAGTACCGGGCTCCGGGCCTAGTACCGGGCTCCGGGCCTAGTACCGGGCTCCGGGCCTAGTACCGGGCTCCGGGCCTAGTACCGGGCTCCGGGCCTAGTACCGGGCTCCGGGCCTAGTACCGGGCTCCGGGCCTAGTACCGGGCTCCGGGCCTAGTACCGGGCTCCGGGCCTAGTACCGGGCTCCGGGCCTAGTACCGGGCTCCGGGCCTAGTACCGGGCTCCGGGCCTAGTACCGGGCTCCGGGCGTATAAACACTGTAATTCACTTAAGGTATATGTTTACTGTGCTGGAATTAATATTGCTACGAGCAACGATATTTAGCAACGTAGAAGTTAATGAATTTGTTGTGTGAGAGAGAAGAGAGAGAGAGAGAGAGAGAGAGAGAGAGAGAGAGAGAGAGAGAGAGAGAGAGAGAGAGAGAGAGTACTTGACAGGTATAAGACGTGTAATGCATAACAGTAACTAGGATGTTTAAATATTTCTTGGATCACTTACTGGAAATGTGTGAACAGTAGGATAATGTAATAATATTATTGAAATGAAACTCATGAAACAGAATTAATGAATGAGTAGAAAAACTTTGGCAGAATAACAAACGAGAGAAAATAGTAAATCAGCGATTCACGAACACATGACGAATAGGAAAAAAGAACAAAAAAAATATCTGAAGAAATACTCAGAGAAAGATATGGATACTCAAAACACTTCGTAGTAAACAAAGTTGACATAGAAATGGACGAAAACTGTGAAATAGTTAAGTACTATGCCAAGAAAATCAACAAATTATGGAATATGAAGTAAATATCCACACATTAGAAAGTCCTCCAATATGTTATGTGATAAAGAATGCAGGTTCTGTCTCCCGGAGGTACTGTCTCCCCGAGGTACTGTCTCCCCGAGGTACTGTCTCCCGAGGTACTGTCTCCCCGAGGTACTGTCTCCCCGAGGTACTGTCTCCCCGAGGTACTGTCTCCCCGAGGTACTGTCTCCCCGAGGTACTGTCTCCCCGAGGTACTGTCTCCCCGAGGTACTGTCTCCCCGAGGTACTGTCGCCCCGAGGTACTGTCTCCCCGAGATGGCCAACTCATCAATACAGATCAGAAAATGCTACGACCTACGTTCCCCAAAATTCCACTTGAAAAGAAAGCAATGCAAAAAATATCATCAACGAAACGTATACATGGTAAACAAAGTATTTTTAAACGAGAAAGAGAAAAAGAGTTAAGGAAAACACAGGACAAACAATTAAGGACAACAGGAGGTACAGAGGTAAATGGCAGTGGAACACAAGGGACCAGTTTTTCAATACCAGGATCAAACATACGAGAGCCACAGTACAACCAGTACCAGGAAAGACCGTGGATATGTACACAAGCTGCCACTGTATAAGATGGTGCTGTACCAGAGCAACTAAAACCTCAATTACCTAAACATCTCAAATGGTTAAACCCCCTCCCTTTTTTTTACTAACATTCAGGGTTTAAAAAAAATATACAGGTAGGCTCCATCCAAAACAATGTTTGGATTGATTACATAAACACATACAAAAAAAATATATTATGTGCAGTGAGAAATGGATGCAAAAATACAATATATAAGATGTGATAAAGTAAATAGTTAGAGATGAGTAAGACTATGAAAGAGACTCACTGTGTTCTGCACAACTGATGAAATAATCAAATAATACAGCACAAGTAATAGGAGACAGAATGGGAGGCACATGCTGTGGCAACACTGATACCGGATGGGAGGCACATGCTACGGCAACACTGATATCAGATGGGAGGCGCATGCTATGGCAACACTGATACCGGATGGGAGGCACATGCTGTGGCAACACTGATATCAGATAGGAGGCACATGCTACGGCAACACTGATATCAGATGGGAGGCGCATGCTATGGCAACACTCTCTGATACCAGATGGGAAGTGCATGCTATGGCAACACTGATACCAGATGGGAGGCACATGCTATGGCAACACTGATATCAGATTGGAGGGCATGCAATGGCAACACTCTCTGATACCAGATAGGAGGCACATGATATGGCAACACTGATAACACATGGGAGGCGCATGCTATAGCAACACTCTCTGATACCAGATAGGAGGCGCATGCTATAGCAACACTATCTGATACCAGATGGGAGGAACATGCTATGGCAACACTGATATCAGACGTGAGGCGCATACTATGGCAACACTCTCTGATACCAGATGGGAGGCACATGCTATGACAACACTCTCTGATACCAGATAGGAGGTGCATGCTATGGCAACACTATCTGATACCAGATGGGAGGCACATGCTATGGAAACACTGGTATCAGACTGGAGGCGCATACCATGGCAACACTCTCTGATACCAGATGGGAGGCGCATGTTATGGCAACATTGATATCATATGGGGGGCACATGCTATGGCAACACTCTCTGATACCAGATGGGAGGCACATGCTATGGCAACACTCTCTGATACCAGATGGGAAGTGCATACTATGGCACCACTGATACCAGATGGAAGGCGCATGCTATGGCAACACCCTCTGATACCAGATGGGAGGCGCAGTGTTGCTATGGCAACACTGATATCAGATGGGAGGCGCATGCTATGGCAACACTCTCTGATACCAGATGGGAGGCACATGATATGGCAACTCTGATATCATATTGGAGGCGCATGCTATGGCAACACTCTCTGATACCAGATGGGAGGCACATGCTATGGCAACACTGATATCAGACGTGAGGCGCATACTATGGCAACACTCTCTGATACCAGATGGGAGGCACATGCTATGACAACACTCTCTGATACCAGATAGGAGGTGCATGCTATGGCAACACTATCTGATACCAGATGGGAGGCACATGCTATGGCAACACTGGTATCAGACGGGAGGCGCATACTATGGCAACACTCTCTGATACCAGATGGGAGGCGCATGCTATGGCAACATTGATATCATATGGGAGGCACATGCTATGGCAACACTCTCTGATACCAGATGGGAGGCACATGCTATGGCAAAACTCTCTGATACCAGATGGGAAGTGCATATTATGGCACCACTGATACCAGATGGAAGGCGCATGCTATGGCAACACCCTCTGATACCAGATGGGAGGCGCAGTGTTGCTATGGCAACACCCTCTGATACCAGATGGGAGGCGCAGTGTTGCTATGGCAACACTGATATCAGATGGGAGGCGCATGCTATGGCAACACTCTCTGATACCAGATGGGAGGCACATGCTATGGCAACTCTGATATCAGATTGGAGGCGCATGCTATGGCAACACTCTCTGATACCAGATAGGAGGCGCATGCTATGGCAACACTCTCTGATACCAGATGGGAGGCACATGCTTTGGCAATACTGATATCAGATGGGAGGCGCATGCTATGGCAACACTCTCTGATACCAGATGGGAGGTGCATGCTATTGCAACACTGATACCAGATTGGAGGCGCATGCTATGGCAGCACTCTCTGATACCAGATGGGAGGCACATGCTATGGCAACACTGATATCTGATGGGAGGCGCATAGTATGGCAACAATCTCTGATACCAGATAGGAGGCGCATGCTATGGCAACACTGATATCAGATGGGAGGCACATGCTATGGCAACACTGATATCAGATGGGAGGCGCATGCTATGGCAACACTCTCTGATACCAGATAGGAGGCGCATGCTATTGCAACACTATCTGATACCAGATGGGAGGAACATGCTATGGCAACACTGATATCAGATGGGAGGCACATGCTATGGCAACACTCTCTGATACCAGATGGGAGGCACATGCTATGGCAAAATTCTGATACCAGATGGGAGGCACATGCTATGGGAACACTGATATCAGATGGGAGGCGCATGCTATGGCAACACTCTCTGATACCAGATGGGAGGCATATGCTATGGCAACACTGATATCAGATGGGAGGCGCATGCTATCTCAACATTCTCTTATACCAGATGGGAGGCGCATGCTATGGAACACTCTCTGATACCAGATGGGAGGCACATGCTATGGCAACACTCTCTGATACCAGATGGGAAGTGCATGCTATGGCAACACTGATACCAGATGGAAGGCGCATGCTATGGCAACACTCTCTGATACCAGATGGGAGGTGCAGTGTTGCTATGGCAACACTGATATCAGATGGGAGGCGCATGCTATCTCAACATTCTCTTATACTAGATGGGAGGCGCATGCTATGGCAACTTTGATATCAGATTGGAGGCGCATGCTATGGCAACACTCTCTGATACTAGAGAGGAGGCACATGCTATGGCAACACTGATATCAGATGGGAGGCGCATACTATGGCAACACACTCTGATACCAGATAGGAGGCGCATGCTATGGCAACACTCTCTGATACCAGATGGGAGGCACATGCTATGGGAATACTGATATCAGATGGGAGGCGCATGCTATGGCAACACTCTCTGATACCAGATGGGAGGTCCATGCTATTGCAACATTGATACCAGATTGGAGGCGCATGCTGTGGCACACTCTCTGATACCAGATGGGAGGCACATGCTATGGCAACACTGATATCAGATGGGAGGCGCATACTATGGCAACACTCTCTGATACCAGATGGGAGGCGCATGCTATGGCAACACTGATATCAGATGGGAGGCACATGCTATGGCAACACTCTCTGATACCAGATGGGAGGCACATGTATGGCAACACTCTCTGATACCAGATGGGAGGCACATACTATGGCAACACTCTCTGATAGCAGATGGGAGGCACATGCTATGGCAACACTCTCTGATACCAGATGGGAAGAACATGATATGGCAACACTATCTGATACCAGATGGGGGGCACATACTATGGCAACACTGATACAAGATGGGAGGCACATGCTATGGCAACACTCTCTGATACCAGATGGGATGGCACATGACTATGGCAACACTCTCTGATACCAGATGGGAGGCACATACTATGGCAACACTCTCTGATACCAGATGGGAGGCACATGCTATGGCAACAGCAACAATTTTGAAATCTTTCCTTAAAATTTTAGAAACGTTAGAATGTATAGGGAAGACCAGTCACAAAAGGGAGACACGAGAAGAGAAGCAAATAGTATTGCAAATAATATTGCAAATAAGATGCAAGAGCTAAAATTCGTTTTTATGTTGAATTTTTGGAATGAGATTTTGCAAAATTTTCTTAGAGTAAACCAAGTTCTACAAAATGAAGATGTGAACTTAAAAACATGTACAGATCTTTATGGATCATTAACTGACCTACTGTGCACTTCACCAGATAAATTTGAAAGATACGAAGCAGACCTCTGTAATCCGTAAATGCCTTTGTAACTTGTCATTATTGTGACCAGATCTACCTTTGGGGCCCAGTCCGTGGGCACATTATGTACCTCTGTAATCTTTTGACCACCGCCCACAGGACGGGTATGGGGTGCATAATAAAGATATTAAACTAAAAATAAGATATTGATTACAATTCCGCTTAAACTCGTAAACGTATCAGAAAGAAAGTGCCCAAAGACGGAGATGATCCACTAGTATATCTCAATGATAGAGATAAATTTCGTATCACCACATTTTACACAATTACTGACAAACTTGAAACTGAAATGAGAAGAAGAGGAGAGATATACAAAGAGACAGCAGAGAGGTTTTCTTTTCCAGGTGATGTGCCACATAATGCCACTTCGACATCTACTGAAATTGACAGGTATTCTCAGTGTTGTCAAAAGCTGATTGATGCTGACCCAGGGGATTTCAATACTAGTTTCTCAGCTGAACTTCAGCAGTTTCACTTATATGTGAGTCATAAGTTCAGTGCAACAAAGAAATGTAAAAACAAAGTTCAATCATGATGATCTTTATAAAATGATTGTACTGGTCTTATGTGTTATTGTACTGTACTGACTTATGTGTTATTGTACTGTACTGGTCTTATGTGTTATTGTACTGTACTGGTCTTATGTGTTATTGTACTGTACTGATCTTATGTGTTATTGTACTGTACTGGACTTATGTGTTATTGTACTGTACTGGTCTTATGTGTTATTGTACTGTACTGGACTTATGTGTTATTGTACTGTACTGGTCTTATGTGTTATTGTACTGTACTGGTCTTATGTGTTATTGTACTGTACTGGTATTATGTGTTATTGTACTGTACTGGTCTTATGTGTTATTGTACTGTACTGGTCTTATGTGTTATTGTACTGTACTGGTCTTATGTGTTATTGTACTGTACTGGACTTATGTGTTATTGTACTGTACTGGTCTTATGTGTTATTGTACTGTACTGGACTTATGTGTTATTGTACTGTACTGGTCTTATGTGTTATTGTACTGTACTGGACTTTGTTATGACTGTACTGGTCTTATGTTATTGTACTGTACTGGTCTTATGTGTTATTGTACTGTACTGGTCTTTGTGTTATTGTACTGTACTGTTTGTTATTGTACTGTACTGGTCTTATGTGTTATTGTACTGTACTGGTCTTATGTGTTATTGTACTGTACTGGTCTTATGTGTTATTGTACTGTACTGGTCTTATGTGTTATTGTACTGTACTGGTCTTGTGTGTTATTGTACTGTACTGGTCTTGTGTGTTATTGTACTGTACTGGTCTTGTTATTGTACTGTTGTTTTGTGTTATTGTACTGTACTGGTCTTGTGTGTTATTGTACTGTACTGGTCTTGTGTGTTATTGTACTGTACTGGTCTTATGTGTTATTGTACTGTACTGGTCTTGTGTGTTATTGTACTGTACGGTCTTCTGTGTTAGATTACTGGTCTTTGTGTTATTGTACTGTACTGGTCTTGTGTGTTATTGTACTGTACTGGTCTTATGTGTTATTGTACTGTACTGGTCTTATGTGTTATTGTACTGTACTGGTCTTATGTGTTATTGTACTGTACTGGTCTTATGTGTTATTGTACTGTACTGGTCTTATGTGTTATTGTACTGTACTGGTCTTTGTGTTATTGTACTGTACTGGTCTTTGTGTTATTGTACTGTACTGGTCTTGTGTGTTATTGTACATGTACTGGTCTTTGTGTTATTGTACTGTACTGGCTTTGTGTTATTGTACTGTACTGGTTTGTGTTATTGTACTGTACTGGTCTTTGTGTTATGTACTGTACTGGTCTTTGTGTTATGTACTGTACTGGTCTTTGTGTTATTGTACTGTACTGGTCTTATGTGTTATTGTACTGTACTGGTCTTGTGTGTTATTGTACTGTACTGGTCTTGTGTTTACTTGGACTGTACTGGTCTTGTTGTTTTATCGTACTGTACTGGTCTTTGTGTTTTTGTACTGTACTGGTATGTGTAACTGTACATGGTGACTTACTGGTCTTGTATGTATTACTGGCTTGGATGTACTGTATGATCTTATGTGTTATTGTACTGATGCGTGTTTGTAGTACTGGTCTATGTGTTATGTACTGTACTGAGTTTGTGGTTAGTACCAGGTACTGTAGGGGACTGCGTACTGGTCTTGTGTGTTCTGTATGTACTGGTCTTGTGTGTTATGTACTGTACTGGTCTTGTGTTATTGTACTGTACTGGTCTTGTGTGTTATTGTACTGTACTGGTCTTGTGTATTATTGATGACTGGTTCATTATTATGTCTGGTATGTGTTATTGTACGTACTGGTCTTGTATGTTATTACTGTACGTCTGTGTGTACTGACTGTACTGGTCTTGGTATACTGACTGTACTGGCGTGTGTACTGTAATACGGTTGTGTACAGTATTTTACTGGTCTTCTGTGTTACTGTACTGTATTGGTCTTGTGTGTTATTGTACTGTACTGGTATTCTGTGTTACTGTACTGTACTGGTCTTTTGTGTTATTGTAGTGTACTGGTATTCTGTGTTACTGTACTGTACTGGTCTTCGTGTTACTGTACTGTACTGGTATTGTGTGTTACTGTACTGTACTGGTCTTGTGTGTTATTGTACTGTACTGGTCTTCTTTGTTATTGTACTGTACTGGTCTTGTGTGTTATTGTACAGTACTGGTCTTGTATGTTACTCTACTGTACTGGTCTTGTGTGTTACTGTACTGTACTGGTCTTGTGTGTTACTGTACTGTACTGGTCTTGTGTGTTACTGTAATCTACTGGTCTTCTGTGTTACAGTATTTTACTGGTCTTCTGTGTTACTGTACTGGTCTTGTGTGTTATTGTACTGTACTGGTCTTTGTGTTATTGTAGTGTACTGGTATTCTGTGTTACTGTACTGTACTGGTCTTGTGTGTTATTGTACTGTACTGGTCTTTTGTACTGAAGAGGACAGGAGGAACAAGAAATAGAGTAGACACCAGGAGAATCTATAGAGGAGAGGGGAGTTATGAACTAGATTAGTGCGAAGAGTGTTAGTCTGGCGAAAAGTAAGTTTGATGTATAAGGAACAGAGAGAGTTGTTGAGATTAGAGAGACCTGAGATGTAGGGAAGGCAGAGGACTGGAGAGTTCCCAGGGTAGGAAGGTTTAAGAGAGAAGAAAGTCCGTTTGGCACGAGAGAAAGCAGAGTCTATGAAATGGGAAGGGTAGCCAAGGCGGGAAAATGAATTATGAAGAGTGGAAATTTCTACTTCAAGGAACTGAGGATCACAAATGCGGAGAGCACGGAGAAAGAGGGAGATAAGAACACTTTTCTTGACAGAGGAAGTATGATAAGAAAAGTAGTGAATGTACATGCCACTGTACATAGGCTTGTGGTACACGGAAAAGGCAAAACCTGTAACTGAGCGGTGGACATGAACATCAAGGAAAGGAAGCAAAGAATTAGATTCCCACGTGGCAAGGTCTGGTAACTCAGAGATAACTCTGAGGCTGACAGTGATTGCAAATAATAATTTTGTATTTATTATTTATAATTAATGATTTCTTAATCTTGATTAATGTTGTGTAAAATGAGTAATGTGTTATACAAGTACATATTGAGTGTGAGGCGGTGAGTAAGTGGATTGCAGGTTCAATATAAGAAATAATCAGGAGACCAGAAATCAGAAAAACCGTACGTTCACATACTCACATATACACACATAAAAACACACACACACACATAAGGTGGACAGAGACAGGATGTTCCAGAGATGGGACACAGAAGCAAGGGGTCACAATTGGAAGTTGAAGACTCAGAGGAGTCAAAGGGATGCTAGAAAGTATTTCTTCAGTCATAGAGTTGTCAGGAAGTGGAATAGTCTACCTGGAGTCTACCTGGAGAGAATTCCAGGGGTCAACGCCCCCGCGGCCCGGTCTGTGACCAGGCCTCCTGTTGGACCAGAGCCTAATCAACCAGGCTGTTACTGCTGGCCGCACGCAGTCCAACGTACGAACCACAGCCCGGCTGATCAGGTACCGACCGACTAGCAAGTGATGTAGTGGAGGCAGGAACCATACATAGCTTTAAGACGAGGTATGAGGACCTAGTAGCGGTCAGTGAAGAGGCGGGGCCAGGAGCTAAGTCTCGACCCCTGCAACCACAAATAGGTGAGTACACAATCCTACATATGTAAGAATGTGGAAGTCTGAGACATTGTTAGTGATGTAAGAATGTGGAAGTCTGAGACATTGTTAGTGATGTAGAATGTGGAAGTCTGAGACATTGTTAGTGATGTAGACTGTGGGAAGTCTGAGACATTGTTAGTGATGTAAGAATGTGGGAAGTCTGAGACATTGTTAGTGATGTAAGAATGTGGGAAGTCTGAGACATTGTTAGTGATGTAAGAATGTGGGAAGTCTGAGACATTGTTAGTGATGTAAGAATGTGGGAAGTCTGAGACATTGTTAGTGATGTAAGAATGTGGGAAGTCTGAGACATTGTTAGTGATGTAAGAATGTGGCAAGTCTGAGACATTGTTAGTGATGTAAGAATGTGGGAAGTCTGAGACATTGTTAGTGATGTAAGAATGTGGGAAGTCTGAGACATTGTTAGTGATGTAAGAATGTGGGAAGTCTGAGACATTGTTAGTGATGTAAGAATGTGGGAAGTCTGAGACATTTTGTAGAATGTAAGAATGTGGAAGTCTGAGACATTGTTAGTGATGTAAGAATGTAGAAGTCTGAGACATTGTTAGTATGTAGAATGTGGAAGTCTGGACATTGTTAGTGATTAAGAATGTGGAAGTCTGAGACTTTAGTGATGTAAGAATGTGGAAGTCTGAGACATTGTTATGATGTCAGAATGTGGGAAGTCTGAGACATTGTTAGTGATGTAAGAATGTGGGAAGTCTGAGACATTGTTAGTGATGTAAGAATGTGGGAAGTCTGAGACATTTTCGGATCAGACAATGAGGAATTATCACTCCACTCACTTCCTCTGTATTGACAACATCACAAACACCAAATAAAAACTTTCTGGGACGAATATAAAATGTACCATCTCAGGAGGCGCCATCTCTTGTCAAAAAAAAAAAAATGTTGTTTACTCCTTTGTTAAAGTGTCTGATATTGTTTATATTGTCAAGTATTGCGATAAATGAATCGTAGTATATTTTACAACATGAATGTTATGTTATTTAATCTAAGTTTTAAGGTTGTTACGTATACCTGATGATAATATCTGGCTGACACACCATTGTGCAGTTTCTAGTAATTTAATAATACTAACTAAATTAAATCTTGTAATAATATTGGTAGAATTACCGACAATATGTTAAGTAAAAGGACACAAATGCAACTAATGTGACATTATTGAACGTTTCGCTCTCAGGAGCTTTGTCAAGCCTTACAATCGATCATGGAACAAGGTATATATACCTCAAGTAGGTGTAATACTAGTGGTGGTAGATAGTAGTGATATAAGTTTAGTAGTAGCTAATACAATAGGTAGAACAATCAATTGCACATGAGTAAAAGTGATAAAACAATACATGGTAGTATAAATAGTTAGCAAATATTTCTGCTGGAATATTTGTCTAACCTATTTTATATCCCATGTATGTATCATTTTCTCATGTCAAATGTGTCTACCTTATTACTACACTACAACTTATATCACTACTACTCTACCACTATTATCACTGAGTATTACCCTCTGTGTCCATGATGCTTAACAGCTGACAAAGCTCTGAACGAAAGTTCACATAAAATGTCCATTAGTCATTTGTCTTTATAATAAATTAAATCTTAGTGTTTGAAACTTGTTTAAAAGTTGAATTGATTTATTTTAACGCAAAGGAAAATCGTATAAAGATTCTGGTGTAAAATAGCAGAGTTAGAATATCTTTACCATTCAAGTATTTGAAGAGTGGCATGACCTCCAGGATGTTGTGAGTGTCATGACCTCCAGGATGTTGTGAGTGTCATGACCTCCAGGATGTTGTGAGTGTCATGACCTCCAGGATGTTGTGAGTGTCATGACCTCCAGGATGTTGTGAGTGTCATGACCTCCAGGATGCTGTCAGTGACATGACTCCAGGATGTTGTGAGTGGCATGACCTCCAGGATGTTGTGAGTGTCATGACCTCCAGGATATTGTGAGTGTCATGACCTCCAGGATGCTGTCAGTGACATGACTCCAGGATGTTGTGAGTGGCATGACCTCCAGGATGTTGTGAGTGTCATGACCTCCAGGATGCTGTCAGTGACATGACTCCAGGATGTTGTGAGTGGCATGACCTCCAGGATGTTGTGAGTGTCATGACCTCCAGGATGTTGTGAGTGGCATGACCTCCAGGATGTTGTGAGTGGCATGACCTCCAGGATGTTGAGTGTCATGACCTCCAGGATGTTGTGAGTGTCATGACATCCAGGATGTTGTGAGTGTCATGACCTCCAGGATGTTGTGAGTGTCATGACATCCAGGATGTTGTGAGTGTCATGACCTCCAGGATGTTGTGAGTGTCATGACCTCAGGATGTTGTGAGTGTCATGACCTCCAGGATGCTGTGAGTGGCATGACCTCCAGGATGCTGTCAGTGACTTGACTCCAGGATGTTGTAGTGACATGACATCCAGGATGTTGTAGTGGCATGACCTCCAGGATGTTGCGAGTGCATGACCTCCAGGATGTTGTGACTGGCATGACCTACAGGATGTTGTGAGTGGCATGACCTCCAGGATGTTGTGAGTGGCATGACCTCAGGATTTGTGAGTGGCATGACCTCCAGGATGCTGTCAGTGACTTGACTCCAGGATGTTGTGAGTGACATGACATCCAGGATGTTGTGAGTGGCATGACCTCCAGGATGTTGCGAGTGGCATGACCTCCAGGATGTTGTGACTGGCATGACCTCCAGGATGTTGTGAGTGGCATGACCTCCAGGATGTTGTGACTGGCATGACCTACAGGATGTTGTGAGTGGCATGACCTCCAGGATGTTGTGAGTGGCATGACCTCCAGGATGTTGTGACTGCATGACCTCCAGGATGTTGTAAGTGGCATGACCTCCAGGATGTTGCGAGTGGCATGACCTCCAGGATGTTGTGACTGGCATGACCTACAGGATGCTGTGAGTGGCATGACCTCCAAGATGTTGTGTCATGACCTCCAGGATGCTGTGAGTGGCATGACCTCCAGGATGTTGTGAATGTCATTACCTCCAGGATGTTGTGAATGTCATGACCTCCAGGATGTTGTGTCATGACCTCCAGGATGTTGTGAGTGGCATGACTGCTGCTTCATATACTGCTGCAGTAGCAGCAGCAGCGGCGGCAGTGGCAGCGGAAGCAGGAGGAGGAGGAAGATGAGGAGGAGGAAGATGAGGAGGAGGAAGATGAGGAGGAGGAAGATGAGGAGGAGGAAGATGAGGAGGAGGAAGATGAGGAGGAGGAAGATGAGGAGGAGGAAGATGAGGAGGAGGAAGATGAGGAGGAGGAAGATGAGGAGGAAGATGAGGAGGAGGAAGATGAGGAGGAGGAAGATGAGGAGGAGGAAGATGAGGAGGAGGAAGATGAGGAGGAGGAAGAGAGGAGGAGGAAGATGAGGAGGAGGAAGATGAGGAGGAGGAGAGAGGAGGAGGAAGAGAGGAGGAGAAGATGAGGAGGAGGAAGATGAGGAGGAGGAAATGAGGAGAGGAAGATGAGGAGGAGGAAGATGAAGGGAGAAATGAGGAGGAGGAGAGAGGAGTGGAGAGAGAGGAGGAGGAAGAGAGGGAGAGGAGGAAGAGAGGAGGAGGAAGATGAGGAGGAGGAAGGGGAGGGAAGAATGAGAAGAGATGAGAGAGGAAGATGAGGAGAGGAAGATGAGAGAGAGATGAGAGGAGAAGATGACAGATGGGAGAGCAAGTGTGCAGAGGAAGATAGAGCGAGACAGATGGTATGACCGAATACACAGTTATGCAGCTACACATGCACCACGTCATCTCACACACACACACACACACACACACACACACACACACACACACACACACACACACACACACACACACACACACGAGAAGAGTGGTGGAGCACCTAGAAAGGAATAAGCTTATTAACGACGGCCAACACGGTTTCAGGGACGGGAAATCCTGTGTCACAAACCTACTGGAGTTCTATGACAGGGTGACAGCAGTAAGACAAGAGAGAGAGGGGTGGGTAGATTGCATATTCTTGGAGTGTAAGAAGGCGTTTGACACAGTTCCACACAAGAGATTAGTGCAGAAGCTGGAGGACCAGGCAGGGGTAACAGGGAAGGCACTACAATGGATCAGGGAATACCTGTCAGGAAGACAGCAGCGAGTCATGGTACGTGGCGAGGTGTCAGAGTGGGCGCCGGTGACGAGTGGGGTTCCACAGGGGTCAGTCCTAGGACCGGTGCTGTTTATGGTGTTTGTGAACGACATGACGGAAGGAATAGACTCCGAAGTGTCCCTGTTTGCAGATGATGTGAAGTTGATGAGAAGAATTCAATCGGACGAGGACCAGGCAGAACTACAAAGGGATCTGGACAGGCTTCAAGCCTGGTCCAGCAATTGGCTCCTGGAGTTCAACCCCACCAAGTGCAAAGTCATGAAGATTGGGGAAGGGCAAAGAAGACCGCAGACGGAGTACAGTCTAGGGGGACAGAGACTGCAAACCTCAATCAAGGAAAAAGATCTTGGGGTGAGTATAACATCAGGAACATCTCCCTTGGCGCACATCAACCAAATAACTGCTGCAGCATAGGGGCGCCTAGCAAACCTAAGAACAGCATTCCGACATCTTAATAAAGAATCGTTCAGGACCCTGTACACTGTGTACGTTAGGCCCATACTGGAGTATGCTGCACCAGTTTGGAACCCACACCTAGCCAAGAACGTGAAGAAGCTCGAGAAAGTGAAAAGGTTTGCAACAAGACTAGTCCCGGAGCTAAGGGGTATGTCCTACGAGGAGATGTTAAGGGAAATCGACCTGACGACACTGGAGGACAGGAGAGATAGGCGGGACATGATAACAACATATAAGATACTGAGAGGAATTGACAAAGTGGACAGAGACAGAATGTTCCAGAGATGGGACACAGTAACAAGGGGACACAGTTGGAAGTTGAAGACTCAGAAGAATCACAGAGATGTTAGGAAGTATTTCTTCAGTCACAGAGTGGTCGGGAAGTGGAATAGTTTAGGAAGCGATGTAGTGGAGGCAGGCTCCATACATAGCTTTAAGCAGAGGTATGATAAAGCTCATAGCGCAGGGAGAGTGACCCAGTAGCGGCCAGTGAAGAGGCGGGGCCAGGAGCTGTGACTCGACCCCTGCAACCACAACTAGGTGAGTACACACACACACACACACACACACTAACTAACTAACTAACTAACACAAATGTACTGGAGTTCTATGACAGGGTGACTGCAGTAAGACAAGAAAGAGGTGGGTGGGTAGATTGCATTTTCTTGGATTGTAAGAAGGCGTTTGACACAGTTTCACACAAGAGATTAGTGCATAAGCTGGAGGACCAGACAGGGATAACAGGGAAGGCACTACAATGGATCAGGGAATACCTGTCCGGAACACAACACTGAGTCATGGTACGTGGCGAGGTGTCAGAGTGGGCGCCTGTGACGAGCGGGGTGCCACAGGGATCAGTCCTAGGACAGGTTCTGTTTCTGGTATTTGTGAACGACATGACGGAAGGAATAGATTCAGAGGTGTTCCTGTTTGTAGATGATGTGAAGTTGATGAGAAGAATTCAATCGCACACGGACACAGAGACGCACACGGACACAGAGACGCACACGGACACAGAGACGCACACGGACACAGAGACGCACACGGACACTGAGACACACACGGACACAGAGACGCGCACGGACACAGACGCACACGGACACAGAGACGCACACGGACACTGAGACGCACACGGACACAGAAATAACGAATAACAACGTTCACACGGACAGTAAATATACACTAATAATAGTTCAGCACACTGTATACAACTTATAAAATTAATGTAAAGTAAATTTAAATTAATAATGTAATATTACAATTTATAAGAGACAGTAAATAATCTACTTAGTTATTCACCCTCGTTGTCAATCATTTCTTATCAAAATTATTCCTAAAAGTAAAAATTTAAGGACCAATATTATTAGAGAAATATTTTTTATTATCTTATTAATATTTTAAATAAATGGAATAATTATTTAAACAGATTTTTAAAAAATCCTCATAATGATTTACAAAATTGCAATTTTTAATAATAATTATTGTTAGTCTTTATTATAGTTACTGAACTCTACCTCCTGGACTCTTCCTCTTGGACTCTTCCTCATGGACTCTTTCTCCTGGACTCCTCCTCCTGGACTCTTCCTCCTGCAATCTTCCTCCTGGACTCTTCCTCCTGGAGTCTTCCTCCTGAACTCTCCCTCCTGGAATCTCCTCCTGGATATTCCTCCTGGATTCTTCCTCCTGGACTCTTCCTCCTGGACTCTTCCTCCTGCAGTCTTCCTCATGAACTCTTCCTCCTGGAGTCTTCCTCCTGGACTCCTCCTCCTGGACTCTTCCTCCTGGAGTCTCCCTCCTGCAATCTTCCTCCAGGAATCTTCCTCCTGGACTCTTCCTCCTGGACTCTTCCTCCTGCAATCTTCCTCCTGGACTCTTCCTCCTGGAGTCTTCCTCCTGGACTCTTCCTCCTGGAGTCTCCCTCCTGCAATCTTCCTCCTGCAATCCTCCTCTTGGAGTTTTCCTTCTGGAGTCTTCCTCCTGGAGTCTTCCTCCTGGACTCTTCCTCCTGGACTCTTCCTCCTGCAATCTTCCTCCAGGAATCTTCCTCCTGGATTCTTCCTCCTGGACTCTTCCTCCTGGATCTCTCCTGACTCTGGACTCTTCCTCCTGGAGCTCTCCTCCTGCAATCTTCCTCCAGGAATCTTCCTCCTGGATCTTCTCTGATCTCCTCCTGGATCTTCCTCCTGGACTCTTCCTCCTGGAGTCTTCCTCCTGGACTCTTCCTCCGGACTCTCCCTCCTGCAATCTTCCTCCTGGACTCTTCCTCCTGGACTCTTCCTCCTGGACTCTTCCTCCTGGACTCTTCCTCCTGGACCTTCCTCCTGGACTCTTCCTCTGGAATCTTCCTCCTGGACTCTTCCTCCTGATCTTCCTCCTGGAATCTTCCTCCTGGACTCTTCCTCCTGGATTCTCCTGTCTCGGAACTTCCTCCTGGATCTTCCTCCTGGACTCTTCCTCCTGATCTTCCTCCTGGATCTCCCCCTCCTGAATCTTTCCTCCTGCATCTTCCTCCTGGATCTTCCTCCTGGATCTTCCTCCTGGAATCTTCCTCCGGATCACTCCTGATCTCCTCCTGAGTCTTCCTCTGGATCTCTCCTGGAATCTTTCCTAGAAGCTTTCCTCTGGTTTCTCTGGAATCTTCCTCCATGGATCTTCACTGACTCTTCTCTGGACTCTCTCCTGAATCTATCCTCCATGGATCTCCTCCATGATGGTCTTCTCCATGATCTTTCCTGAGATCTTCTCCTGGATCTCCTCCTGGCTCTTCCTCCTGGACTCGGTCCTCCATGATGGTCTACTCCATGATGTCCTCCTGGAGCTCTCGCTCCATGACTTCTCTGATCTTCTCCTAGATCTTCCATCCTGGTCTCCTCCTGATGTCCTACCATGGATGGTCCTCCTAGACTTCCCTGACTGTCCTCTGGACTTTCCTCCTGGACTCGACTACCTGATGTCCTCCTGAGACTCTCCTCTGATGTTGTCAACTATCAATGGTCGACTACCATGATGTTCCGACTGACTCTGTGTCGAGACTCTACCTTGATTCTCAGACTTACCATGATGGTCGAGACTACCATGATGAGTCGAGACTACCATGATGGTCGAGACTATCATGATGGTCGAGACTACCATGATGGTCGAGACTACCATGATGGTCGAGACTCCATGATGGTCGAGACTACCATGATGGTCGAGACTACCATGATGGTCGAGACTACCATGTGCGGACTACATGATGGTCGAGACTACCATGATGGTCGAGACTACCATGATGGTCGAGACTACCATGATGGTCGAGACTACCATGATGGTCGAGACTACCATGATGGTCGAGACTACCATGATGGTCGAGACTACCATGATGGTCGAGACTACCATGATGGTCGAGACTACCATGATGGTCGAGACTACATGATGGTCGAGACTACCATGATGGTCGAGACTACCATGATGGTCGAGACTACCATGATGGTCGAGACTACCATGATGGTCGAGACTACCATGATGGTCGAGACTACCATGATGGTCGAGACTACCATGATGGTCGAGACTACCATGATGGTCGAGACTACCATGATGGTCGAGACTACCATGATGGTCGAGACTACCATGATGGTCGAGACTACCATGATGGTCGAGACTACCATGATGGTCGAGACTACCATGATGGTCGAGACTACCATGATGGTCGAGACTACATGATGGTCGAGACTACCATGATGGTCGAGACTACCATGATGGTCGAGACTACCATGATGGTCGAGACTACCATGATGGTCGAGACTACCATGATGGTCGAGACTACCATGATGGTCGAGACTACCATGATGGTCGAGACTACCATGATGGTCGAGACTACCATGATGGTCGAGACTACCATGATGGTCGAGACTACCATGATGGTCGAGACTACCATGATGGTCGAGACTACATGATGGTCGAGACTACCATGATGGTCGAGACTACCATGATGGTCGAGACTACATGATGGTCGAGACTACCATGATGGTCGAGACTACCATGATGGTCGAGACTACCATGATGGTCGAGACTACCATGATGGTCGAGACTACCATGATGGTCGAGACTACCATGATGGTCGAGACTACCATGATGGTCGAGACTACCATGATGGTCGAGACTACCATGATGGTCGAGACTACCATGATGGTCGAGACTACCATGATGGTCGAGACTACCATGATGGTCGAGACTACCATGATGGTCGAGACTACCATGATGGTCGAGACTATCATGATGGTCGAGACTACCATGATGGTCGAGACTACCATGATGGTCGAGACTACCATGATGGTCGAGACTACCATGATGGTCGAGACTACCATGATGGTCGAGACTATCATGATGGTCGAGACTACCATGATGGTCGAGACTACCATGATGGTCGAGACTACCATGATGATCGAGGCTACCATGATGGTCGAGACTACCATGATGGTCGAGGCTAACATGATGGTCGAGACTACCATGATGGTCGAGACTACCATGATGGTCGAGACTACCATGATGGTCGGTTTTACACCAGGAAAGATTTTTCGTGTGTGTTGATTATATTGTCATTTGTTTTAATACTGTATTACATAGGGATGAGTGTGGGTGAGAGAGTGATAAGAATCCTGATAAATGATTAGTGAAACTTGTGGGAGAGACTGTTGTGGAAGATGTTGTAGGAAAGTACAGAATTATATAGGAGAAATACATCAACATACAAGAATGGTAATGTAACATGAAAGAAGAGTAAATTCACAAGCAAGAACAGGACAGAAACAAATAACAACAGTAAAACATGAGGACAAAGAAGAAACACATGAACAATACAGTAACACAAAAACCGTACTGTAAAACACAACCGTACGGTAACGTACAAAAAGTACAGTAACTACAGCAACATAGGTGAGAAAAAATTAAATTAATCATATTATAATTATGAAATATAAATAGAATTCCGAGATTTAGAGTTAGTAACCTCTGCCTGGTGGGTGAGTTGGGTGAGCGCTTGGTCTCGTCTAGCTGGCCTACTGTTCCAGGCTGTCTTGGTGGGTGGAATTACAGGACGTAGTTTTCTGCGTGTCCCCTCCTGTAATTCCACCCACCTGGACAGTCTCTACAGTAGACCAGCTAGACAAGACCAAGTTCTCATCCAGCAAGGTCACTGGGGAGGGGCCAAAAAATCGCTGACCTTGGGGAAGTGGGGAACCACTAACTTGGGGAAGGCACCAAAAAAATAGAAAAATAATAAAAAATGCGGAACCTGGGGAAGTGAGGAAGGAAGGTCATCTGAGGGGACACAGGTGGACTTGTGGAGACATGGAACTAGGGGAAGCACCAAAAAAAATGAAAGTGGGGAGTGTGGAAGGGTTAACATCCGGGGGCCCACGGATGGAGACCTGGAAACATGATCCAGAAGAAGGTAACCAGAGAGAAGGCAAGAGATAGAGGGGCGTACCTTGGAAAAGTGGGAAAGGGAGAATACCTGAGGGGACACAGGTGGACTCCTGGACACATGGACCTGAGGGAAGCCCAAGATGGTAGAGAGTGGGGGGTGGACCTTAAAGACGAACCACTGGCCTCCACGTGGCAGGGTCTGGTAACTCAGAGATAACTAACTCTGAGGCTGACAGTGGTCGCATATTTTTATTTCAAGTGTATCTCCTATAATTTTATTTTAATTTTATATCTCCAGACCTCTGACGGCAGCAAGTGTGGCTGTATATTTAGTGAGAGATGATCTAACCTGCCACACACACACACACACACACACACCACTCTCCCACACACACACACACACACACACCACACACACATACACAACACACCCCCACACACACACACACAACACCCACCCCCCCACACACACACACACACACACACACACTCAATTATCTAAGGAAAGAAGATCAAAATAATCAGCTCAAGAGTCTCGATTTCGTACCAGAAATAAAAAGTGTTTATGGTGACTGCTGCAACCTGGCCAGAACGACTCATCGTTAATTAACGTCTGTGATGCTATTGCTGATATTGCTCCCATGGCAACATTGTTAAATTTAACCATTAATTTCATAATAGAATTATTGTGAATGTATAATCAAATACTGCTGCCTCGATGGCACAAGAATAAGAATAAGAAGTTTATTTTGACATGATATATAGTTGGGTGTACATGCCAAAAGCCCCTTAGTATGCAGAGCATTTCTGGCAAACTTAAATTAACTTAAGATTAGGAAGGCAATATAGTTCATATGGTCATTAGATAAGTTACAGTGTGTACAAGAGAATTAAATATTCTATTAGGTATGCTACATGGCTTTGAAAAGTCTATTAGAGAATAATTACGCTATTGAATTAGTTTATAAAGATTACAATTTAAAACAATTTACAATATGATGTATTAAAAAAAATTAAATTTAAACATCCTAATTTTGAAGTAGTTGGTAAGTGGTTGATCAATCCTCACCACAATATGAGTAGTAACTTTTGAGTAACTGGTAGGTATTAGGTACGGTTTGTATGGTTAATTTTGGGTGATGAGGTGTTTTCATAGTAGGACCTTAAACTGATATGCAGACAAGAGTCCTTTAGTGTGTTCTGGGAATGAATTCCAGATCTTCGGGCATTTTTGTATAGGGAGAAATGGACACGAGGGATTATGGCTGTGTTCTGTTATAGTTATCAAGGAGGAATTTGAGAGGATTATTATCAAAAGAAGCACTAAACCTACAAGGGGCATATAGTGCAGCAGGGCAGGGAAGGATACAGGGGTATTGGGTAGCAAGAGAGAGGGATGAGTATTAGGGTATGGAGTGCAGTGGGGCAGTGGATAGTGCAGGGTGGAGGGTAGCAAGAGAGTGAGGTAGAAAGGCCAGTGAGGAGGGCTAGAGTCATCATCATCAGAGTTTGTGCAGTAAGTTTGAGAGGAGAGTTTATATTTGAGTGTAGTGTTCTGTGTATGTAGTAGGCACAATAATAAGTGTGGATGTTTTGTATATTAAGCAAGTTAAGACTCTTGAAAAGTGGTGTTGTCTAGTACAGGAGTTAGTAATCAATCACACTGCAGCTTTTGTTGGGTTATTAAAGGCTTAAGGTGATTTGCTGTGGATGAGCCCCATGCACAAAGTCCCAGGGAAAATTCGTTTTTTCCAAGTGCAGAATATATTAGTTCAAGCATATGTATAATAGCATCATTAGTGCTTTTTCTCGGTATGAATCCAAACTGACAGGGGCTGAGTATGTTGTGGCTACGAAGTAGGAGGATCGAGGTGACCCTTCTGTCTTGATGGGAAGGTGGAAGATTCAATGGATTTCTTAATAAGAGTTGCAATAATTGGTGACAACACATGAGAAGCTTTTTTATACATGAGTGGTGGTAAGTTATTTAGGTTTCCTGCCTTGTTCTTTAATGTTTTGATGATAAGCCAGATTTCAGTAGGGTTTGTTGGGGCTAAAAATAGAGTATTTTTGGTAGTTGCCAGTGAGGTAGTTGCCAGTGAGGTAGTTGCCAGTGAGGTAGTTGCCAGTGAGGTAGTTGCCAGTGAGGTAGTTGTCAGTGAGGTAGTTGTCAGTGAGGTAGTTGCCAGTG
>WNWK01011448.1:0-64436 GCA_009830355.1 Cherax destructor
TGGTACCAGATACAACACAACAGGTGGAGAGTCATAAGGAAGGATGGTACATGATACAACACAACAGGTGGAGAGTCAGAAGGAAGGGAAGGTACCAGATACAACACAACAGGTGGAGAGCCAGAAGGAAGGGATGGTACCAGATACAACACAACAGTTGGAGATTCAGAAGGAAGGGATGGTACCAGATACAACACAACGGGTGGAGACTCAGAAGGAAGGGATGGTACCAGATACAACACAACAGGTGGAGAGTCAGAAGAAAGGGATGGTACCAGATACAACACAACATGTAGAGAGTCAGAAGGAAGGGAAGGAACCAGATACAACACAAGAGTTAAAGAGTCAGAAGGAAGAGTAGTACCAGATACAACACAACAGGTGGACAGTCAGAATGAAGGCTAGGTACGAGATACAACACAACAGGAGGAGAGTCATAATGAAGGGATGGTACCAGATACAACACAACATGAACAAAAATCGTATTTTATTGCATATTTCGACGTTTTAGAGCGGTTTGAGTGCTTTTCTGACAAAACTCATTTTTTAGCTAAAATACTTAGATTATCAAATTTTTAAATAGAATTTCTACTGCAACTGAAATTATGGAAAATAAGAAATTTTATTATTTTTGAGAAGGCTTATGATATGTGTATTTTATCTAAAAATAGTTTTAGAAAACTTGAAATGCCTTGAATCGTCAAAATGCAATAAAATAACGTTTTATAGACATATGAATATTTATAAATTATTACATATTTTAAAAATCCACAAAAATCTGTAAAATCAATATTTTAGAATATTTCATATTATTTCAAAAACATGAAACATTAATATTCAGAAATGCAAATATTTATTGCATATTTCGACGTTTTAGAGCGGTTTGAGTGCTTTTCTGACAAAACTCATTTTTTAGCTAAAATACTTAGATTATCAAATTTTTAAATAGAATTTCTACTGCAACTGAAATTTTTGGGAAAAATAAGGAAATTTTATTATTTTTTTTGAGAAGGCTTACTCATATGTGTATTTTATCTAAAAAAATAGTTTTTAAGAAAATCCTTGAAAATGCCTTGAATCGTCAAAAAATGCAATAAAATAACGTTTTATAGTATTTATGAATATTTATAAATTATTTACATATTTTTAAAAAATCCCACAAAAATCTGTAAAAATCAATATTTTTATGGAATATTTCATATTATTTTTCAAAAAAAAAACATGAAACATTAATATCTCAGAAAAATGTGCAAAAATAGTATTTTATTGCATATTTCGACGTTTTAGAGCGGTTTGAGTGCTTTCTGACAAAACTCATTTTTTAGCTAAAATAATTAGAATTTCAAACTCTTAAATACAATTTCTACTGCAATTGAAATTTATGGGAAAAGTAAGCGAAATTTTATGATTTTTTTGTGGAGGCTTACTCATAGGTATATTTTATCTAAAAAAATAGACTTTCAGAAAATCCTTCAAAATGCCTTGAGTCGTCAAAAAATGCAATAAAATAACGTTTTATAGCATTTTTGAATATTTATAAATTATTTACATATTTTTAAAAAATCCCATTAAAAATCTGTAAAAATCAATATTATTATAGAATATTTCATATTATTTTTCAAAAAATACATGAAACATTAAATTCTAAGAAAAATGTACAAAAATCGTATTTTATTGCATATTTCGCCGTTTTAGAGCGGTTTGAGTGCTTTTCTGACAAAACTCATTTTTTAGCTAAAATACTTAGATTATCATACTTTTAAATATAATTTCTACTGCAACTGAAATTTTTGGGAAAGATAAGGAAATTTTTTTTTTTTTTTTTGTGGAGGCTTACTCATAGGTATATTTTATCTAAAAAAATAGATTTGCAGAAAATCCTTCAAAATGCTTTGAATCGTCAAAAAATGCAATAAAATAACGTTTTATAGCATTTTTGAATATTTATAAATTATTTATATATTTAAAAAAAAAAACTTTAAAAATCTAAAAAAAATCAATGTTATTATACAATATTTCATATTATTTTTCAAAAAATACATGAAACATTAAAATCTAAGAAAAATGTGCTAAAATGGTATTTTATTGCATATTTCGACGTTTTAGAGCGGTTTGAGTGCTTTCCTGACAAAACTCATTTTTTAGCTAAAATACTTAGATTATCAAACTTTTAAAGAGAATTTCTACTGCAACTGAAATTTTTGGGAAAAATAAGGAAATTTTATGATTTTTTTTGTGGAGGCTTACTCATAGGTATATTTTATCTTAAAAAATAGTTTTCAGAAAATCCTTGAAAATGCCTTGAATCGTCAAAAAATACAATAAAATAACGTTTTTTAGCAGTTTTGAATATTTATAAATTATTTACATATTTTTTAAAAATTCCATTAAAAATCTATAAAAATCAATATTATTATAGAATATTTCATATTATTTTTCAAAAAATACATGAAACATTAAAATCTAAGATAAATGTGCTTAAATGGTATTTTATTGCATATTTCGACGCTTTAGAGCGGTTTGAGTGCTTTTCTGACAAAACTCATTTTTTAGCTAAAATACTTAGATTATGAAACTTTTAAATAGAATTTCTACTGCAATTGTAATTTATGGGAAAAGTAAGCGAAATTTCGTGATTTTTTTTTTTTTTTTTGTGGAGGCTTACTCATAGGTATATTTTATCTAAAAAATAGTTTTTAGAAAATCATTGAAAATGCCTTGAATCGTCAAAAAATGCAATAAAATAACGTTTTATAGCATTTTTGAATATTTATAAATTATTTACATATTTTTAAAAAATCCCATTAAAAATCTGTAAAAATCAATATTATTATAGAATATTTTATATTATTTTTCAAAAAATACATGAAACATTAAAATCTCAGAAAAATGTGCAAAAATGGTATTTTATTGCATATTTCGACTCATTTCTTAGCTAAAATACTTAGATTATCAAACTCTTAAATAGAATTTCTACTGTTATTGAAATTATGGGAAAAGTAAGCGAATTTTTTTTTTTTTTTGAGGAGGCTTACTCATAGGTATATTTTTTCTAAAAAAAATAGTTTTTCAGAAAATCCTTGAAAATGCCTTGAATCGTCAAAAAATGCAATAAAATAACGTTTTATAGCATTTTTTAATATTTTTAAATTATTTTCATATTTTTTAAAAAATCACATTAAAAATCTATAAAAATGAATATTATTATACAATATTTCATATTATTTTTCAAAAAATACATGAAATAATAAAATCTAAGAAAAATGTGCTAAAATGGTATTTTATTGTATATTTCGAAGTTTTAGAGCGGTTTGAGTGCTTTTCTGACAAAACTCATTTTTTAGCTAAAATACTTAGATTATCAAACTTTTAAATAGAATTTCTACTGCAACTGAAATTTTTGGGAAAAGTAAGCGAAATTTTATGATTTTTTTTTGTGGAGGCTTACTCAGGGGTATATTTTATTTAAAAAAATAGTTTTTCAGAAAATCCTTGAAAATGCCTTGAATCGTCAAAAAATGCAATAAAATAACGTTTTATAGCATTTTTAATATTTATAAATTATTTACATATTTTTAAAAATCACATTAAAAATCTATAAAAATCAATATTATTATACAATATTTCATATTATTTTTCCAAAAATACATGAAATAATAAAATCTAAGAAAAATGTGCTAAAATGGAATTTTATTGCATATTTCGACGTTTTAGAGCGGTTTGAGTGTTTTTCTGACAAAACTCATATTTTAGCTAAAATACTTAGATTATAAAACTTTTAAATAGAATTTCTACTGCAACTGAAATTTTTGGGGAAAATAAGGAAATTTTATGATTTTTTTTTGTGGAGGCTTACTCATAGGTATATTTTATCTAAAAAAAAATAGTTTTTCAGAAAATCATTGAAAATGCCTTGAATCGTCAAAAAATGCAATAAAATAACGTTTTATAGTATTTATGAATATTTATAAATTATTCACATATTTTTAAAAAATCCCACTAAAAATCTGTAAAAATCAATATTATTATAGAATATTTCATATTATTTTTCAAAAAATACATGAAACATTAAAATCTCAGAAAAATGTGCAAAAATAGTATTTTATTGCATATTTCGACGTTTTAGAGCGGTTTGAGTGCTTTCTGACAAAACTCATTTTTTAGCTAAAATACTTAGATTATCAAACTTTTAAATAGAATTTCTACTGCAACTTAATTTTTTGGGAAAAGTAAGAGAAATTTTATGATTTTTTTTTTTGTGGAGGCTTACTCATAGGTATATTTTATCTAAAAAAAAAAAGTTTTTCAGAAAATCCTTGAAAATGCCTTTAATCATCAAAAAATGCAATAAAATAACGTTTTATAGCATTTTTGAATATTTATAAATTATTTACATATTTTTAATAAATCCTAGTAAAAATCTATAAAAATCAATATTTTTTTTTTATTAACACATCGGCCGATTCCCACCAAAGGCATTGTCACCCGAAAAAGAAAAACTTTCATCATCATTCACTCCATCACTGTCTTGCCAGAGGGGTGCTTTACACTACAGTTTTAAAACTGCAACACTGTAGTTCCCATCTCCAGAAGTCAAGTCCGGCCTGCCGGTTTCCCTGAATCCCTTCATAAATGTTACTTTGCTCACACTCCAACAGCACGTCTTTTTTCTGTCTCATAAACACGCTGGATAACAGGTATATCTAGCTACTTCTACTTACACTTTAGGTCACACTACACTGGCATACACATGCATATATACACATACACACATCTAGGTTTTTCTTCTTTTTCTTAATAGCTCTTGTTCTTTTTATTTTCTCTATTGTCCAAGGGAAAGTGGAAAAGAATATCTCCTCCGTAAGCAATGCGTGTCGTATGAGGCGACTAAGATGCCGGGAGCAATGGGCTAGTAACCCCTTCTCCTGTACAAATCTACTAAAAAAGAGAAGAAGAAAATCAATATTATTATAGAATATTCCATATTATTTTTCAAAAAATACATGAAACATTAAAATCTAAGAAAAATGTGCAAAAATGGTATTTTATTGCATATTTCGACGTTTTAGAGTGGTTTGAGTGTTTTTCTGACAAAACTCATTTTTTAGCTAAAATACTTAGATTTTCAAACTTTTAAATAGAATTTCTACTGCAATTGAAATTTATGGGAAAAGTAAGCGAAATTTTATGATTTTTTTTGTGGAGGCTTACTCCTAAGTATATTTTATCTACAAAAATAGTTTTTCAGAAAATCCTTGAAAATGCCTTGAATCGTCAAAAAATGCAATAAAATAACGTTTTATAGCATTTTTGAAAATTTATAAATTATTTACAAATTTTTAAAAAATCCCATTAAAAATCTGTAAAAATCAATATTATACTAATAGAATATTTTATATTATTTTTCAAAAAATACATGAAACAATAAAATCTAAGAAAAATGTGCAAAAATGGTATTTTATTGCATATTTCGACGTTTTAGAGCGGTTTGAGTGCTTTCTGAAAAAACTAATTTTTTAGCTAAAATACTTAGATTATCAAACTCTTAAATAGAATTTCTACTGATATTGAAATTATGGGAAAAGTAAGCGAATTTTTTTTTTTTTTTTTTTTGAGGAGGCGTACTCATAGGTATATTTTATCTAAAAAAAAAATAGTTTTTCAGAAAATACTTGAAAATGCCTTGAATCGTCAAAAAATGCAATAAAATAACGTTTTATAGCATTTTTAATATTTATAAATTATTTATATATTTTTTAAAAATACCTTTAAAAATCTAAAAAAATCAATGTTATTATACAATATTTCATAGTACTTTTCAAAAAATACATGAAACATTAAAAAATTAGAAAAATGTGCTAAAATGGTATTTTATTGCATATTTCGACGTTTTAAAGCGGTTTGAGTGCTTTTCTGACAAAACTCATTTTTTAGCTAAAATACTTAGATTATGAAACTTTTAAATAGAATTTCTACTGCAATTGAAATTTATGGGAAAAGTAAGCGATATTTTATGATTTTTTTTGTGGAGGCTTACTCAGGGGTATATTTTATTTAAAAAAATAGTTTATGAGAAAATCCTTGAAAATGCCTTGAATCGTCAAAAAATGCAATAAAATAACTTTTTATAGTATTTATGAATATTTATAAATTATTTACATATTTTTAAAAAATCCCATTAAAAATCTGTAAAAATCAATATTATTATAGAATATTTCATATTATTATTCAAAAAATACATATAACATTAAAATCTCAGAAAAATGTGCAAAAATGGTATTTTATTGCATATTTCGACGTTTTAGAGCGGTTTGAGTGCTTTCTGAAAAAACTCATTTTTTATCTTAAATACTTATATTATCAAACTCTTAAATAAAATTTCTACTGTTATTGAAATTATGGGAAAAGTAAGCGAAATTTTATTATTTTTTTTTTTGAGGAGGCTTACTCATAGGTATATTTTATCTAAAAAAATAGTTTTTCAGAAAATCCTCGAAAATTCCTTGAATCGTCAAAAAATGCAATAAAAAAACGTTTTATAGTATTTTTTAATATTTATAAATTACTTACATATTTTTTAAAAAATCACATTAAAAATCTATAAAAATCAATATTATTATACAATATTTCATATTATTTTTCGAAAAATACATGAAATATTAAAATCAAAGACAAATGTGCTGAAATGGTATTTTATTGCATATTTCGACGTTTTAGAGCGGTTTGAGTGCTTTTCTGACAAAACTCATTTTTTAGCTACAATACTTAGATTATCAAATTTTTAAATAGAATTTCTACTATAATTGAAATTTATGGGAAAAGTAAGCAAAATTTTATGATTTTCTTTTAGGAAGCTTACTCATAGGTATATTTTATCTAAAAAAAAAGTTTTTCAGAAAATCCTTGAAAATGCCTTGAATCGTCAAAAAATGCAATAAAATAACGTTTTATAGCATTTTTGAATATTTATAAATTATTTACATATTTTTAAAAATTCCCATTAAAAATCTATAAAAATCAATATTAATTTAGAATATTTCATATTATTTTCCAAAAATACATGAAACATTAAAAAGCTCAGAAAATGGCCTAAAATTGCATTTTATGGAATATTTCGACGTTTTAGAGCGGTTTGAGTGCTTTTCTGACAAAACTCATTTTTTAGCTAAAATACTTAGATTATCAAACTTTTAAATAGAATTTCTACTATAATTGAAATTTATGGGAAAAGTAAGCAAAATTTTATGATTTTCTTTTGAGGAACCTTACTCATAGGTATATTTTATCTAAAAAATATTTTCTCAGAAAATCCTTGAAAATGCCTTAAATCGTCAAAAATGCAATAAAATAACGTTTTATAGCATTTTGAATATTTATAAATTATTTACATATTTTTAAAAAATCCATTAAAAATCTATAAAAATCAATATTTTTATAGAATATTTCATATTATTTTCGAAAAATACATGAAACATTAAAAAGCTCAGAAAAATGTCTAAAATCGTATTTTATTGCATATTTCGACGTTTTAGAGCGGTTTGAGTGCTTTTCTGGCAAAACTCATTTTTAGCTAAAATACTTAGATTTTCACACTTTTAAATAGAATTTCTACTGCAATTGAAATTTATGGGAAAAGTAAGCAAAATTTTATGATTTTCTTTTAGGAAGCTTACTCATAGGTATATTTTATCTAAAAATAGTTTTTCAGAAAATCCTGAAAATGCCTTGAATCGTCAAAAATGCAATAAAATAACGTTTTATAGCATTTTGAATATTTATAAATTATTTACATATTTTTAAAAATCCCATTAAAAATCTATAAAAATCAATATTTTTATAGAATATTTCATATTATTTTCGAAAAATACATGAAACATTAAAAAGCTCAGAAAAATGTGCTAAAATCGTATTTTATTGCATATTTCGACGTTTTAGAGCGGTTTGAGTGCTTTTCTGGCAAAACTCATTTTTTAGCTAAAATACTTAGATTTTCACACTTTTAAATAGAATTTCTACTGCAATTGAAATTTATGGGAAAAGTAAGCAAAATTTTATGATTTTCTTTTAGGAAGCTTACTCATAGGTATATTTTATCTAAAAAATAGTTTTTCAGAAAATCTTGAAAATGCCTTAATCGTCAAAAAATGCAATAAAATCAAGTTTTATAGCATTTTTGAATATATATTAATTATTTACATATTTTTAAAAATCCCATTAAAAATCTATAAAAATCAATATTTTTATACAATATTTCATATTATTTTCGAAATATACATGAAACATTAAAAGCTCAGAAAAATGTGCTAAAATCGTCATTTATGCATATTTCGACGTTTTAGAGCAGTTTGAGTGCTTTTCTGGCAAAACTCATTTTTAGCTAAAATACTTAGATTTTCACACTTTTAAATAGAATTTCTACTGCAATTGAAATTTATGGGAAAAGTAAGCAAAATTTTATGATTTTCTTTAGGAAGCTTACTCATAGGTATATTTTATCTAAAAAAATAGTTTTTCAAAAATCTGAAAATACCTTAAATCGTCAAAAAATGCAATAAAATCAGTTTTATAGCATTTTTGAATATATATAAATTATTTACATATTTTTAAAAATCCCATTAAAATCTATAAAAATCAATATTTTTATAGAATATTTCATATTATTTTCGAAAAATACATGAAACATTAAAAGCTCAGAAAAATGTGCTAAAATCGCATTTATGACATATTTCGACGTTTTAGAGCGGTTTGAGTGCTTTTCTGGCAAAACTCATTTTTAGCTAAAATACTTAGATTTTCACACTTTTAAATAAATTTCTACTGCAATTGAAATTTATGGGAAAAGTAACAAAATTTATGATTTTTTTTTAGGAAGCTTACTCATAGGTATATTTTATCTAAAAAAGTTTTCAGAAAATCCGTGAAAATGCCTTAGAAACGTCAAAAATGCAATAAAATATCGTTTTATAGCATTTTTAATATATATAAATTATTTACATATTTTTTAAAAAAACCCATTAAAAATCTATAAAATCAATATTTTTATAGAATATTTCATATTATTTTTTCGAAAAATACATGAAACATTAAAAACTCAGAAAAATGTGCTAAAATCCATTTATGACATATTTCGACGTTTTAGAGCGGTTTGAGTGCTTTTCTGGCAAAACTCATTTTTAGCTAAATACTAGATTTTCACCTTTTAAATAGAATTTCTACTGCAATTGAAATTTATGGGAAAAGTAAGCAAAATTTTATGATTTTCTTTTGGGAAGCTTACTCATAGGTATATTTTATCTAAAAAATAGTTTTCGAAAATCTGAAAATGCCTTGAATCGTCAAAAATGCAATAAAATAACGTTTTATAGCATTTTTGAATATATATAAATTATTTACATATTTTTAAAAATCCATTAAAAATCTATAAAAATCAATATTTTATAGAATATTTCATATTATTTTCGAAAATACATGAAACATTAAAAAGCTCAGAAAAATGTGCTAAAATCGTATTTATTGCATATTTCGACGTTTTAGAGCAGTTTGAGTGCTTTTCTGGCAAAACTCATTTTTAGCTAAAATACTTAGATTTTCACACTTTTAAATAGAATTCTCTGCAATTGAAATTTATGGAAAAGTAAGCAAAATTTTATGATTTTCTTTTAGGAAAGCTTACTCATAGGTATATTTTATCTAAAAATAGTTTTCAGAAAATCCTGAAAATGCCTTGAATCGTCAAAAATGCAATAAAATATCGTTTTATGCATTTTGAATATATATAAATTATTTACATATTTTTAAAAAATCCATTAAAAATCTATAAAAATCAATATTTTATAATATCGTTTTAGCATTTTTAATATATATAAATTATTTACATATTTTTAAAATCCATTAAAATCTATAAAAATCAATATTTTTATAGAATATTTCAATATTTTCGAAAATACATGAAACATTAAAAAGCTCAAAAAATGTGCTAAAATCGTATTTTATTGCATATTTCGACGTTTTAGACGTTTGAGTGTTTTTCTGGCAAAACTCATTTTTAGCTAAAATACTTAGATTTTCACACTTTTAAATAGAATTTCTACTGCAATTGAAATTTATGGGAAAAGTAAGCAAAATTTAGATTTCTTGGATTAGGATATTTTATCTAAAAAATAGTTTTCAGAAAATCTGAAAATCCTTGAATCGTCAAAAATGCAATAAAATACGTTTTAGCATTTTTGAATATATATAATTATTTACATATTTTTAAAAATCCCATTAAAAATCTATAAAAATCAATATTTTTATAGAATATTTCATATTATTTTCGAAATATAAAATTAAAAATGAAAAGGCTAAAATCCTTTTATGCATATTTCGACGTTTAGAGCGTTTGAGTGTTTTCTGGCAAACTATTTTTAGCTAAAATACTTAGATTTTCACACTTTTAAATAAATTTCTGCAATTGAAATTTATGGAAAAGTAAGCAAAATTTATGATTTTCTTTTAGGAAGCTTACTATAGAAATTATAAAAATGTTTTCAGAAAATCCGTGAAAATGCTTGAATCGTCAAAAAATGCAATAAAATAACGTTTTTAATTTTTAATATATATAAATTATTTACATATTTTAAAAAATCCCATTAAAAATCTATAAAAATCAATATTTTATAGAATATTTCATATTATTTTCGAAAATACATGAAACATTAAAAACTCAGAAAAATGTGCTAAAATCGTATTTTATGCATATTTCGACGTTTAGAGCGGTTTGAGTGTTTTCTGGCAAAACTCATTTTCAGCTAAAATACTTAGATTTTCACACTTTTAAATAAATTTCTACTGCAATTGAAATTTATGGGAAAAGTAAGCAAAATTTTATGATTTTCTTTAGAAGCTTCTTAGGTATATTTTATCTAAAAATAGTTTTCAGAAAATCTTGAAAATGCCTTGAATCGTCAAAAATGCAATAAAATAACGTTTTATAGCATTTTTGAATATTATAAATTATTTACATATTTTTAAAAATCCCATTAAAAATCTATAAAAATCAATATTATTTAGAATATTTCATATTATTTTCGAAAAATACATGAAACATTAAAATGCTCAGAAAAATGTGCTAAAATCGATTTTATGCATATTTCGACGTTTTAGAGGTTTGAGTCATTTTGAATATATATTAATTATTTACATATTTTAAAAAATCCCATTAAAAATCTATAAAAATCAATATTTTTATAGAATATTTCATATTATTTCGAAATATACATGAAACATTAAAAAGCTCAGAAAAATGTGCTAAAATCGTCATTTATGCATATTTCGACGTTTTAGAGCGGTTTGAGTGGTTTTCTGGCAAAACTCATTTTCAGCTAAAATACTTAGATTTTCACACTTTTAAATAGAATTTCTACTGCAATTGAAATTTATGGGAAAAGTAAGCAAATTTTATGATTTTCTTTAGAAGCTACTCATAGGTATATTTTATCTAAAAAAATAGTTTTCAGAAAATTCTTGAAAATGCCTTAAATCGTCAAAAAATGCAATAAAATAAGTTTTATAGCATTTTTGAATATATATTAATTATTTACATATTTTTAAAAAATCCCATTAAAAATCTATAAAAATCAATATTTTTATAGAATATTTCATATTATTTTCGAAATATACATGAAACATTAAAAAGCTCAGGAAAAGTGTGCTAAAATCGCATTTGATGACATATTTCGACGTTTAGAGCGGTTTGAGTATCAACAAAATGTGATCAGCCACGAGGAGCTTTCTCCAAATTCAACTTCAATAACAAAAAAACATAAAGTGGGACCAAGTAAACCAAGTCCTAAATGATATAAACTGGGAAGTGCCTAAGCATCACACGGATCCCAACTGTCTAGAACAAATTAACTCTGTGGTACTTGAGGTTGCTCAAGGCAGAATTCCATAAGGAAAAGGAGGAGAAGATGCAAACTAGAAGAGGCGCTCCTATACCACAGAAAATAAGGTTATTTGTTTGAAATACGTAGGGAGACACTAGTCAGAGAAATATGTATCAATTAAAACTAAAAGGAATCTTACAGGAATCAGAACACAGGAAGAACTAAAAGCCATAAATGAAATTGAAAAGAAGCCCTATTTCTTTTCCTATGTAAAATCAAAGTCGAGAACAACCAGTATTGGGCCCCTACTTAAACAGGATGGGTCCCTACACAGATGACAGTTAGTTAGTTTGATATCTTTATTATGCACTCCATACCCATCTTACCTGTGGGCGGTAGTCAAAAAGTTACAGAGGTACATAATGGGTCCAGGGACTGGACCTCAAAGTTTGATAGCTGAGCAAGTTACAAAGGTAATGAACTCAGATGGTCACAATCATGACAAGTTACAAGGTATTTGCAGATTACAGAAGTATATATAGGGTCCAGAGACTGGGCCCCAAAGTTTTGATAGCTGAACAAGGTACAATGGTAATGAACACAGATGACAGCAAGGAAATGAGTGAGTTACTGAAGTCCCAGTATGACTCAGTTTTTAGCGAGCCACTAACCAGACTGAAAATCGAAAACCTAAATTATTTTTATGAGAGTGCCACAGAATGACGGGCGCATGCCTTTCTGACATCACCACGACGCCAAATGACTTGAAAAGGCAATCAACGGCATGCCATGCACTCCGCTCCAGACCAGACTCATGGAACTCCGTGTTCATCAAGAACTGCAAAAGCCAATATCACATGCTTTTAACATCCTATGGAGAGGAGCGGACAATGGGATCGTCCGCAGCACAAAACAACAGACATAGCCCCGATCCACAAAGGGGGCAGTAAAGCAATAGCAAAGAACTACAGACCAATTGCGCTGCGTCCCATATCATAAAAATCTTTGAAGGGTTCTAAACAAGATCGCCACCATCTTGATACCCATCAGTGCACAACCCAGGACAGCATGGGTTTAGAGCAGGCCGCTCCTGTCTGTCCCAACTACTGGACCACTACGACAAGGTCCTGGATGCTCTAGAAGATAAACAGAATAGATGTTATATACACAGATTTTGCAAAAGCCTTTGACAAGTGTGACCATGGTGTAATAGCACACAAAATGCGTGATAAAAGGAATAACAGGAAAAGTTGGTAGATGGATCTATAATTTCCTAATAAGTAGAACACAAAAAGAGTAGTAGTCAACAGAATAAGTCTGAGGCGGCTACAGTGAAGCTTCTGTTCCACAAGGCACAGTACTCGCTCCCATCCTGTTCCTCATCCTCATATCCGGATATTGACGGGGATATAAGCCACATGCCGTGTCTTCTTTGCAGATGACACCCGAATCTGTATGGACAGTGTCCACCGTTGGTACTGCAAGACTCCAATCAGACATAAACCAAATCTTTAAATGGGCTGCAGAAAACAATATGAAGTTCAACGATGAGAATTTTCAATTGCTCAGATGCGGAAAACGTGAAGAAATTAAAATCTCATCGGAGTACAAACTATTCAACCACACAATAGAGCGAAAACTGATGTCAAAGACCTGGGAGTGATCATGTCCAGAGGATCTCGCCTTCAAAGAAAGACCATAACAAAGTAGCAGTACATCTGCTCAATGACAGGATGGATAATGAGAACCTTCAAAACCAGGATGCCAGACCATGTTGACACTTTACAGATCGCTTGTTCTATCTAGGCTGGAATATTGCTGGACACTAACTGCTACTTATTTTCACCTTTCAAGGCGGGTGGGAGAACCTTTGACCTTGAAAATGTGCAGGAGAACCTTCACGGCACGCATAAGTGCGATAAACCACCTCAGCTACTGGAACGCAGAAGTTCCTAAACCTGTACTCTCTAGAACGCAGGCGGGAGAGATACATTGTGCATACACATGGAAAATTCTCGAGGCTTAGTACCAAACTTGCACACAAAAATCACTCCTACGAAAGCAAAGGCTCGGCAGGCGATGCTCAACATCCCCCAATGAACCACAGCCAGGCTGTGGTTCGACGCGATGAACTGCGTGCGGCCAGCAGTAACAGCCTGGTTGATCAGGCTCTGGTCAACGCCAGGAGGCCTGGTCACAGACTGGGCCGCGGGGGCGTTGACCCTGGAATTCTCTCAGGTAGACGCATGCCTATCTGACATTACCCTGACGCCAAATGACTTTAGAAAAAGGCGATAAATGACATGCCCATGCACTCCACTCCAGGCCAGACTCATGGAACTCCGTGTTCATCAAGAACTGCAAGCCCCTATCGTGCTTTTAACATGCTATGGAGGAGCATGGACACTGGGGTCGTCCGCAGTTACTAAACAACAGACCTTACTCTACAAAGGGGCAGTAAAGCAATAACAAAGAACTACAGACCAATAGCGCTAACGTCCCATATCATAAAAATCTTTGAAAGGGTTCTAGAAGCAAGATTGCCCTCATCTAGATACTCATCAATTACACAGCAGGACATGGGTTTAGGAGCAGGTCGCTCCTGTCTGTCCCAACTACTGGACCACTACGACAAGGTCCTGGATGCTCTAGAAGACAGAATGCAGATGTTATATACACAGACTTTGCAAGCCTTTTGACAAGTGTCTCTCACAAATTATTTACGTTGATGGTTCTGTTACCAATCCCTGGTGCAGCTGAGTAGTGCTGCCGTTGTCATGTATTCAAGTGATGAGCTCTCTTAAAGAAATCGGAGCACGCATCAATAACTGGGCCTGACTTTGCTCCCTGTAAATAAAGCATTGCCACGTGTGAGGTGTGTGTGTGTGTGTGTGTGTGTGTGTGTGTGTGTGTGTATTGGTGCCATTTGTCTATGCACTTGTCGATTGAAAACTGTGCCTGTTGTATGTGCGTGTGTGTGTGTGTGTGTGTATGTATATGTGTGTGCATGTGTAATTTGTTCTTGATTGTAACTATATATGAAGTGATTATGATTCATTGCCTTTGTAACTTGTCATGATTGTAACCAGCTCTACCTGGAGCTCATTACCTTTGTAACTTGTCATGATTGTAACCAGCTCTAGTTTATTACCTTTGTAACTTGTCATGAGAGTGACCAAAGCTCTACCTGGAGCTCATTACCTTTGTAACTTGTCATAATTGTGACCAGATCTAGTTCATTACCGCTTCTTAACTTGTTCAGCTATCAAAACTTTGGAATCCAGTCAATGGACCAATTATGTACCTCTGTAATCTTTTGACTACCGCCCACAGGATGGGTATGGGGTGCTAATAAAGATATTAAACTAACAAGTGTGACCATTGTAATAGCACACAAAATGCGTGATAGAATAACAGGAAAAGTTGGTAGATGGATCTATAATTTCCTAACGTAGAACACAAGTAGAAATCAACAGAATAAAGTCTGAGGCAGCTACTGTGAAAAGCTCTGTTCCACAAGGCACAGTATTTCGCTCCCATCCTGTTCCTCATCCTCATATCGGACATTGACAGGGGATATAAACAGTGCCGTGTCTTCCTTGCAGATGACACCCGAATCTGTATGACAGTGTCCACCGTTGAATACACTGCAAGACTCAAGCAGACATAAACCAAATCTTTAAATGGGCTGAGAAAACAATGTGAAGTTCAATGATGAGAAATTTCAATTACTCAGATATGGAAAACCTGAGAAATTTAAAAAATCTCATCAGTACAAAACAATTCCCAACTACACAATAGAGCAGAAAACTAATGTCAAAGATCTGGAGTGATCATGTCAGAGGATCTCACCTTCAAGGACCATAACACCGTAGCAATCGCATCTGCTAGAAAATGACAGGATGGATAATGAGAGCCTTCAAAACCAGGGATTCCAAGACCATATTGACACTTTTCAGGTCGCTTGTTCTATCTAGGCTGGAATATTGTTGCACACTACTGCCTTTCAAACCGGTGAAATTGCTGACCTTAGAAAATGTGCAGAGAACCTTCACGGCACGCATAACTGCAGATAAACCACCTCATACTGGGAATGCTTGAATTTCCTAAACCTGTACTCCCTAGAACGCAGGCGGAGAGAACATTATTATACACGTGGAAAATTCTCGAGGGATTAGTACCAAACTTGCACACGAGAGTCACCTCACGAACAAAAAGACTCGGCAGGCGATGTAACATCCCCCCAATGAAAAGCAGGGGTGCCACTAGCTACGTTGAGAGACAACACAATAAGTGTCAGAGGCCAAGACTGTTCAACTGCCTCCCAGCATACATCAGGGGGATTACCAACAAACCCCTGGCTGTCTTCAAGCAGGCACTGGACAGGCACCTAAAGTCGGTACCCTGACCAGCCAGGCTGTGGTTCGTACATTGGACTGCGTGCGGCCAGCAGTAACAGCCTGGTTGATCAGGCCTTATCCACCATGAGGCCTGGTCACAGACCGGGCCGCAGGAGGCGTGACCCTGTAACTCTCTCCAGGTAAACTCCAGGTATGGGAATCTTTATTGAAGAAACGTTTCACCACACAGTGGCTTCATCAGTCCCAAAACAGAGCAGGACGGGGATAAGGAGAGGAGTAGTTTAAGGTAATTAGTCCCTCAGCCTGGAATCGATTTTTTCAGTCCCTATCTTGTAAGAGTAAAAAATAGGGGGGGCCCGAGAAGTGGCTTATATACTGCAGTCAGGTGAGTGGAACCAGGGGGGAGATGGGATCTCAGTGGAACCATCCACTAGTGTAAGTAGGTCTTCGTCCAAAGGTTGGACAAAATGTTGAAGAATTCTTTGGGATCGTGAAGAAGTGAGACTAATTTGCCCGAAAAAACCAAAATGTAAACCTGTTGGCTTTCCGATTATTGTATATTTTGGAACTGCAGTGATTGGAAGTAAAGAATGTGAATGTAAATAAATATCCAGTTGTTTTATGTCACCATCAGCAATAGTAATAACAGCAGCAACCCTAATAACAGCAGCAACACTAATAACAGCAGCAACATAATAACAGCAGCACACTAATAACAGCAGCAACAATAACATCAGAAAATAATAACATCAGCAACACTAATAACAGCAGCAACACTAATAACAGCAGCAACATAAAAGCAGCAACACTAATAACAGCAGTTAGTTTGATATCTTTATTATGCCCCATACCCATCCTGTGGGCGGTAGTCAAAAAAAATTACAGAGGTACATAATGGGTCCCGGGACTGGACCTCAAAAGTTTGATAGCTGAGCAAGTTACAAAAGGGAATGAACTCAGATGGTCACAATCATGACAAGTTACAAAGGTATTTGCAGATTACAGAGGTATAAAAGGGTCCAGAGACTGGGCTAAAGTTTGATAGCTGAACAAGGTCAATGGTAATTAATTCACTAGTTACAGGTAATAATCTGTAAGTAAATTTACACGTCTGACATGGTTCACTCATGAACAAATTATAAAGCAATGAGCAATCTATTAGTCTACACTCCAGCCACAACTGTAAGAGTTATTGGTGCAAATTTTAATTGTTGGGTCTCCACACACACATACATATATTACACATACACACGCATACATGTATATACATACACACATACACATACACACATGTACATACACACACACACACACACACACACGTAATGCTTTATTTACAGGAGCAAAGTCAGGTATTTTCCAGAATGGTCTGTAATAACCACTGTGGATAAAATACTTGACATATCTTGAACATTTCTGAATGAGTAGTCTCTGAATTCATTAATTTATCGACTCCAGTACATAATGACGCAGGTGTGACAATAATCCAACTGGCAAAGTTTACAATAAGCAACACTAAACAACAGCAACACTAATAACAGCAGCAGCAGGTATAGCATCAGCAGCAGCTGCTGCTATGTATGATAATCTATGTAACTGTATTTGTGTATACCTGAATAAACTTACTTAGCACTAATAATATCAACTTCAGCTGCAGTAATAGCAGCAGCAATAATAACAGCAGTAATAGTAGCAACAACAATAAGAGCAGCAGCAGCACCAACAATACTAACAGCAACAACAGAACCACCAACAGTAGCAGTAATAGCAACAGCACCAACAACAGTAACAGCAACAGCAGCAATAACAACAGAAGCACCAACAACAGTAACAGCAGCAGCCCCAACAATAATAACAACACTAACAACAATAACAACAGCAGCATCAGTAGCAACAGCAGTACCAACAACAATAACAGCAAGACCAACAACAATAACAGCAAGACCAACAACAATAACAGCAAGACCAACAACAATAACAGCAAGACCAACAACAATAACAGCAAGACCAACAACAATAACAGCAAGACCAACAACAATAACAGCAAGACCAACAACAATAACAGCAAGACCAACAACAATATCAGCAGCAGTAACAACAGCAGCACCAACAACAATAACACCAGTATCAACAACAACAGCAGCACCAACAACAATAACACCAGCACCAACAACAGTAACAGCAGCAATAGCAACAACAGTAACAGCAGCAGTAAGCGACCAATAGTTGTTCCTGCAGCTCCTGTTGTTATATAGGGTCAATTAGATGAACATTTATCCCCACAAGTGACAACAACATTCCTTAATAATAATCATGGAGGAAAGGAACAGAAAATAAACACTACACGAGAGGAATTTGCTGGAGGGTCCCACAGTGAGCTAAATAATTGACAACTACAGCAGCAGCTAATCTAATCAAAATAACTACAGATCATTAACTACATGTACACGAGTACATAGTTGTAAGTACCACCAGTTTTAATTCTAAAACTGTTTTTTTGCAGGAATTTTATGTGAGAGTTGAGGTTTACAAGTGGTGGTATATCAGCCAGTCATGGTCAACTTGCTCTTTTCATTTACCGTGCAGGTCAGAGCTAGAGAACCTTAGTCTGGATTAAAATACTAGTGACGACATCTATTAGGGTGGAGGGACCCTAAACAGGGGTTCTTGGATGCTGCTTAGGGGAAAATGGGGCTCTTGATCCAAGGACATGGACCTGATTGCTTCCCATACTGAGACACTGAATGACCCATGTGAGTGTTAATAAGTTTATTTAGGCCCAGGTACACATAAGTACAATTATCATATATAGTGTAAATTACCTAGGATAATCCACAAAAAGTCAGTGACTTATTTCCATTGGGGTCCTAGTATTTCTTGTATTGCCATTGTATTTTTCCATAATAATAATAATATGGTAAAGCTAATAAAACATAAGAGTGGTCACACGAGAACATTATATCAGCACCAGTGTCCTGCATGGCTGGTTGACTGAACCAGAAACTTCAATTAATTTGATTGTCTGTGTTAAGTAAGTGTTGATTCTTCATATTGATAGATTACAGGAAAAAAAATTTTGATCATTGTTAGTAAGCAAGTTTATTTAGGCACAGGTACATATATATAAGTACAATTATCATACATAGTGTAAATTACCTAGGATAACCCCCAAAAAGTCAGACAAAGTGACTTATCATTGGAGTCCTTGATTACTTTTTACTTGGACAGAAATATACTGTTCTGTTATGTTTCAAATAACATTCATGCAATCTATTCCACAAGAAGAAAGATATTTGTTCAAATTGTTTATTTAGGTGGTAATAGTCAAAGAATATCATATATGTAAATTCATTTTATTAAGCAGATCTTGCAATGAAAAGTTACATTTAGACACAGGGAAAGATGCTTTTTTTTGATAGGTAAATTAATAGGTAATTAATTGAAGACACTGCAAGACTCCAAACAGACATAAACCAAATCTTTAAATGGGCTGCAGAAAACAATATGAAGTTCAATGATGAGAAATTTCAATTACTCAGATATGGAAAACATGAAGAAATTAAAATCTCATCGGATTACAAACAAACTCCAACCACACAATAGAGCGAAAACTAATGTTAAAGACCTGGGGTGATCATGTCGGAGGATCTCACCTTCAAGGACAATAACACCGTAGCAATCGCATCTGCTAGAAAATGACAGGATGGATAATGAGAACCTTCAAAACCAGGAATACCAAGCCCATGTTGACATTTTCAGGTCACTTGTTCTATCTAGGCTGGAATATTGTGCACACTAACTGCACCTTTCAAGGCAGGTGAAATTGCTGACCTAGAAAATGTGCAGAGAACCTTCACGGCATGCATAACTGCGATAAACCATCTCAATTACTGGAACACTTGAAGTTCCTAAACCTGTACTCCTAGAACACAGGGGAGAGATACATTATTATATACACGTGGAAAATTCTCGAGGATTAGTACCAAACTTGCACACGAGAGTCACTCCCTACGAAAGCAAAAGACTCGGCAGGCGATGTAACATCCCCCAATGAAAGCAGGGTACCACTAGCACGCTGAGAGACAACACAATAAGTGTCAGGGGCCCAAGACTGTTCAACTGCCTCCCAGCATACATTAGGGGATTACCAACAAACCCCTGGCTGTCTTCAAGCAGGCACTGGACAGGCACCTAAAGTCAGTACCTGACCACCCAGGCTGTGGTTCGTACGTTGGACTGTGTGCGGCCAGCAGTAACAGCCTGCTTGATCAGGCTCTGATCCAAATGAGGCCTGGTCACAGACCAGGCCGCAGGGGCATTGACCCCTGGAACTCTCTCCAGGTATACTCCAGGTAATAAAATAACTAGTTAACCTAACTTAACCTAGACCAGCCTTAAAAGTGCTGGTTAGGTTAAGTTGGGTAACATTAGGTTAGGTTATATGAAAAATCTTTCCCATAGGCACTACAGAACATAGACATCTCTCATTCACAATGCACAGGATGGGTATGACATGCATAATAGCTATTAAACTATGTCATATGTGGTCCAGTCAATGGGATTAATGCATTAGTATTTGTCCTAGTAGTATTAGACTGCCCTAAATACTATGCATAAGAACATAAGAAAAAAGGAACACTGCAGCAGGCCTGCTGGCCCATGCGAGGCAGGTCCAAGTCTCCCACCGGCTTAAGCCAATGACCCAACCTAGTCAGGTCAGGTCACATCCACTTAAGGAAGGAGCACAGCATCATACCTATTAACGCAAGCTAGTCAGTTCCAACTCACACCCACTCATGTATTTATCTAACCTATTTTTAAAACTACACAACGTTTTAGCTTCTATGACGGTACTCGGGAGTTTGTTCCACTCATCCACAACTCTATTACCAAATCAGTGCTTTCCTATATCCTCCCTGAATCTGAATTTTTCCAACTTAAAACCATTGCTGCAAGTCCTGTCTTGGCTAGATAATTATAGCACGCTATTTACATTCCCTTTATTTATTCCTGTTTTCCATTTATACATCTCAGTCATATCCTTCTAATTCTACGCCTTTCTAAAGAGTGCAGATTCAGGGCTCTCATAGACCCTTGGCTGTCTTCAAGCAGGCACTGGACAGGCACCTAAAGTCGGTACCTGACCAGCCGGGCTGTGGTTCGTATGTCGGACTACGTGCGGCCAGCAGTAACAGCCTGGTTGATCAAGCTCTGATCCACCATGAGGCCTGGTCACAGACCGGGCTGCAGGGCGTTGACCCCGGAACTTTCTCCAGGTAAACTCCAGGTATCCTCATAGGGAAGATTTCTGAAACATGGGATCAACTTTGTCATCCTCCTTTGTATGTTTTCCAGTGCTTTTCCTTGTATGATTTCATTTCCATTTGTTAAACATATCTCTGAACTTTTTTTTTTTAATGAGGCCTGGTCACAGACCGGGCCGCAGGGACGTTGACCCTGGAACTCTCTCCAGGTAAACTCTCTCTCCAGGTTATAATTCTGTATGCATTAATATACAGTGGACCTCGGTTAACGAAATTAATCCGTTCCAGGAGCTATTATTAATCTGAATCTTTCGTTATCTGAAACCTTATTTCCCATAAGAAATAATGTAAATACAATTAATTGTCCACAAAAATAATCACTCAAAATAAAAAATAACATTTACTTACCTTTATTGAAGAGACTTGCAGGCATCTGGAAGATATGTACATGATGATTGGAGCAGGTGTTAGTGGTTGGAAGGGGAATCCTCCAAAAGGACTTCAGGTGACAAGTCCCTCTCTGGGGTTACTTCCCTTCTTGGTCTTTTAATGCCACTAGGACCAGCTTGAGAGTCACTAGACCCCCTGCCTGGTGAAGTAGCTGTCCACAGTCCTCTGTTTCTGGCGACTCTTCAACACTTTTCTGAAGTACAACATGGCTCTGTCACTGAAGTGGTTGCACAGAAGGCTCATTTCAGCTTGCTCAGGGTGGTATCTTTCAACAAATGTCTGCAACTCATTCCACTTTGTACACATCTCCTTAAGCACTGAAGAAGGCACCTCCTTATCTCTCTCTCTCTTCCTTTGAAGCAATAACCTCAGCTGTGGTCTGTTGCTGTTCCAGATGAAGCTCTTGCAGCTCTTCAGTTGTTAGCTCTACCCTGTGCTCCTCCACCAACTCTTCCACATCCTCACCACTCACCTCCAACCCCAGGCTGTTCCCCAATTCCACAATATCTTCCACAACATGTTCCACAACAGGCACAGGGTCGCAGGATCAGGGTCAGCCTCAAATCCTTCAAAATTCCTCTCTTGGACACAATCCGGCCACAGTGGTCTCCAAGCAGAGTTCAGAGTCCTGGAAGTCACTTCCTCCCAAGCCTTACCTATAAGGCCTATGCAATGCACGATATTGAGGTGTTCTTTCCAGAACTCTCTTAGGGTCAATTCAGAGTCATTGGTCATATTAAAGCACCTCTGAAACAGTGCTTTGGTGTACAGTTTCTTGAAGTTGGAAATGACCTGCTGGTCCATGGGCTGGAGGAGAGGAGTGGTGTTAGGAGGCAAGAACTTCACTTTGATGAAATTTATGTTGTCAGGCAACAACTCTTGCAAGTTGTGAGGATGAGCAGGAGCATTGTCCAGTAGCAGGAGGCACTTGAGTGGCAATTTATTTTCCAGGAGGTATTTCTTCACACTAGGGCCAAACACTCCAGTCATCCATTCCTTGAAAATCTCCGTAGTGACCCATGCCTTGGTGTTAGCTTTCCAATGCACACACAATTTATTCTTGTCAACACCGTGATTCTTGAAGGGTCTGGGATTTTCATAGTGATGCACCAGTAAAGGCTTCACTTTAAAATCACCACTGGCATTGGCACACTCATAAGAGTTAGCCTGTCTTTCATAGGCTTGTGTCCTGGCTGTGCCTTTTCCTCCTGAGTAATGTAGGTCCTGTTGGGCATTTTCTTCCAAAACAGGCCTGTTTCATCACAATTAAACACTTGTTGGGGGAGGAATTGTTCAGCCTCTACGAACCCCTTGAATTCCAGCACAAATTTTTCAGCTGCACGTTTGTCTGAGCTGGCTGCCTCACCATGCCTCACAACATTGTGTATGCCACTACGTTTCTTAAACTTCTCAAACCAGCCTTTGCTGGCTTTAAAATCACTCTCCTCACCACTGGTTGCAGGCATTGTCTTCACAAGATCTGCGTGCAACTTCCTTGCCTTTTCACAAATTATCGCCATAGAAATACTATCACCCGCTCTCTGTTTTTCATGGATCCACACCAACAACAACTTCTCAACCTCATCCACTGTTTTCGATCTTTGTTTCGTTAACAAATTAACCCCTTTTGCAACATTAGCTTTCTTGATCTCATTTCTCTGTGCCAGGATAGTGCCGATAGTAGATGGAGTTTTCTTGTACATCCTGGCAAGATCACTCAGACGTACACCACTCTCATATTTTTCTATGATTTCCTTCTTCAGTTCGATGGTGTTCCTCACTCTCTTTACCCCAAGGGTGCCACTAGGAAGCTTCTTTGGACTCATGGTGACTTATTTCACAGTGGCAATAACTAAAACCACCAAAAAATACACCAAATATATTGTGAATCTTTGAAAGAGCGCGCTGGGTAATGTTCTCTCAATGGTATACAACGCTTCACTGGCGTCCTGCGCTTGCGCGGAGCAGGCGGACGCGTCTAATACCTTTCGGTAACCGAGGACTTTTTCGCTAACCGATTACGAAAAAAGCTTACGTTTTCCGAAACTTTCGTTAACAGGACCTTTCGTTAACCGAGGGTCCACTGTATTGCTTAAACCTGTTTTGTAATTTGGCTGTTACATTTCCTACCTCATAATATCTTTTCTTTGCATTTAGTATATTTTTTGTTCAGTTTATATAAATAAACCTTGCCTTAGCCATTTACCCAAGTAGTACAGTCAGTGGTCCCCCGAGTAACGAAAAAACTTCATCCCAGAAGCCTGCTCAAGTGCCATTACCAAACGAATTTACTCCCTTAAGGAATAATGTCGCGTAGGTTAGTCTATTTCAGGCCCCAAAAAATCCACTTCCACAAGCAATTACAATATTATACTTACATAATTGTACGATTTCTGGGGTGTTCGTTACTCGGGGACCACTGTACTTTTATCTCTCTGAACATTTTCATTGTAACTATTATTACTGAGCTACAGGTCTTTAGATGGTTCTCTCGGTTTTGAATAACAATATGAAAATGAATGTGGACTGTGAGTGTTCTAGTGTTCGGTTTTGAGATACGTACATATTTGTTATAAGGCACTTTTAGTGAGATACATATCTGTTAAAAGGCATTTTTAGTATCTAGTTAATTTCTGTGCCGTAATTTTTTAAATTTTGTATTAAAGATTCATTTTCATTCAGCAGAATGTATAATGGAGTTTTAAAATCGCAAATTTTGCAAAACAACCTGGATTACAAGTCAACCTGGATTACTTGCAACATCTTGGATTAAGTTGATCTTGATCTCTTATAAAGGTAATTATTTTCAGAAATAGTTCAATTAACATGTTTAGAAATTGGTATGCATCTACTAAACTTGTACAATGTTTACATAAAAATGGGGAATGTTCATTCTGGGCCTCTGTGACTTTTTTATACCTAAGTACAGCATAGTATTTGAAGCAGAGATAGAATAATTAGATCATCTAACATAAATACTGTATATGAAATATTCTTATGGCATATACTATACACTTAAAATAATTTAAGCAAATAAATATTAAGTGAAAATGAGGAAAATATGAATGTTGAAGTTCGAAGAGCATTTTTATCAGACATTTCACCCAAACCTAAAATGTTGAAGGTCGAAGATCATTTTTATCAGACATTTCACCCAAACCTAAATGCTCAATATCAAACATTCCCAACAAAGTAGAATAATCACTTAAATGTAAAAACCTGATTAATCACTTAAATGTAAAAACCTGTTATGAATAATACATACTAAGCTAACTGTTTCTATAACATTTACATTATAATGACCACGTAAACTGTAACTGTAATGCAATTAATTGTTTTAAATTGTTATCTCACTCAGTTAGTTGCATTGCTACAATTAATAAATTATTATGTTCAACTTATATTCAAACTTTATAACTTAGATACACAATTATACTTATTTTATAAATTATCAACCATAATTTTTTACCATGTAGTCTACTATTAAATAGTCCTAAGAATGCCCGCAATGCACAGCATATTAGAGGCTTTTGGCATGTACATCTCATTTATACCTATGTATCATGTCTACCTAACCATGTATCATTGTACCATGTCTAAATAAACTATTACTATTACTATTGCTGATAGTGCCAGAAGGTTCAGCCAGTGTACTACAAGGTTAGTTGGGGCTCGTATATAAATACTTCTACCTGTTTATAGGAGTTTGTTGCATTTTGGTCAATGCAGTGACATGGTGTAGTATGCACAAGATACAAATCCTTAAACCAGGCTTGAGGCCCACAGGGCAATAAGAAATACTACGTAAATCAAAATTTGCAGATTGGTAAATTCACAGGCTTGGAATTCGTTGAGTATTTGGGGATTGTAGCACAGTGCATTGTACTGTAATTAAGTTTTAAACATTAATATACAGTGGACCCCCGGTGTTCGTCCTGCTCCAAACTCGCCCTTTTATGTAAGTGTATTTTTTTAAATGCTTTTGTAAGTGTATTTTTGGAGGTCTAAAAGGACTAGTCTACTTTACATTATTCCTTATGGGAATAAATTCGTTTGGTAATGACACTTGAACAGCATTCTGGAACGAAAAAATCACTAAAACTGGGGGTCCACCGTATATGTGAAATGTTTATTCAATATAATATTTGCTATAAAATGTACTCTTGCATTATCTCTAGTGTCATGTCGTACATTTAGATTTTACTAATACGGTATGCCAGAATTAATGCAAATTTTCTCATTATTTAATATCAGTATATAAGATAAAAAAAATTCAAAAGATAGTTACAAAAGTAGGTGAACAATGTATATTTTTTACAAGGCAAATCCCATAGTTTTGTGTGAGATTTCACATAGTCTTAAGTTAGGACTAATACAGCACTGTACTAACAATAGAACAGTAAAATACCCTGTTTACCAGATAGTCTATGTATATAAATACACATATACACTAAAATTTTGTTCAGTAGTATTGTACTTGTTAATACAAATTGTAGTGAAAGACATTATTTTTTTTTTCAACAAGTCTGCCATCTCCCACCGAGGCAGGGTGACCCAAAAAGAAAGAAAATCCCCAAAAAGAAAATACTTTCATCATCATTCAACACTTTCACCTCACTCATACATAATCACTGTCTTTGCTGAGGCGCTCAGATACTACAGCTTAGATTAGTCCCTCCCAACTGTCGCTATCCCAGACCCCTCCTTTCAAGTGCAGGCATTGTACTTCCCATTTCCAGGACTCAAGTCCGGCTAAATCAATAACCAGTTTCCCTGTATCCCTTCACTAAATATTACCCTGCTCACAATCCAACAGCTCATCAGGTCCCAAAAACCATTCGTCTCCATTCACTCCTATCTAACACGCTCGCTCACACACGCTTGCTGGAAGTCCAAGCCCCTCGCCCACAAAACCTCCTTTACCATCTCCCTCCAACCTTTTCGAGGATGACCCCTACCCCTTCCTTCCTTCCCCTACAGATTTTTGCGCTCTCCAAGTCATTCTACTTTGATCCATTCTCTCTAAATAACCAAACCACCTCAACAACCCCTCTTCAGCCCTCTGACTAATACTTTTAGTATAATATTTACACCACACATTGCCCTTAGACAGGACATCTCTGCTGCCTCCAGCCTCCTCCTTGCTGCAGCATTTACAACCCAAGCTTTACACCCATATAAGAGTGTTGGTACCACTATACTTTCATACATTCTCTTCTTTGCCTCCATAGATAACTTTTTTTTGTCTCCACAGATACCTCAACGCACCACTCACCTTTTTTCCTTCATCAATTCTATGGTTAACCTCATCCTTCATAAACCCATCCGCTGACAAGTCACTCCCAAATATCTGAAAACATTCACTTCTTCCATACTCCCTCTCTCCAATGTGATATCCAATTTTTCTTTATCTAAATCGTTTGATACCCCTCATCACCTTACTCTTATATTTGTTCACTTTCAACTTTCTACCTTTACACACCCTCCCAAACTCGTCCACTAACCTCTGCAACTTTTCTTTAGAATCTCATATAAGCACAGTATTATCAGCAAAAAGTAACTGTGTCAACCCCCATTTTGTAATTGATTCCCCATAATTTAATCCCACTCCTCTCCTCAACACCCTAGCATTTACTTCTTTTACAACCCCATCTATAAATATATTAAACAACCATGGTGACATTACACAGCCCTGTCTAAGACCTACTTTTACTGGGAAGTAATCTCCCTCTCTCCTACACACCCTAACCTGAGCCTCACTATCCTCATAAAAACTCTTTACCGCATTCAGTAACTTACTACCTATTCCATACACTTGCAACATCTGCCACATTGCTCCCCTATTCACTCTATCATATGCTTTTTCTAAATCCATAAATGCAATGAAAACTTCCCTACCTTTATCTAAATTCTGTTCACATATATGCTTCAATGTAAAACACTTGAACTACACATCATATTATATTAAAATTTAATGCTAAATTGAAAATTAATTGCAAGAGTATTACAAAGTTAAGGAAGTAATGATATAATGGTTGGAGACATGATTAAATTAGAAAAATAATGAACATGGGGTAATTATGCCTGTGTTCTGTTGTATTTTTCTTGGAAGTGTCTTAGGTCACCTTCAGGATTACAGTACAGTGGTACCCCGGTTTACGATATTTTTTCGTTCCAGAATGCTGTTCAAGTGCCATTACCAAATGAATTTATTCCCATAAGGAATAATGTAAAATAGACTAGTCCTTTTAGACCCCCAAAAATACACTTACAAAAGCATTTAAAAAAATAAACTTACATAAAAGGGCGAGTTTGGAGACCATCGTAAACCGAGGTACCACTGTATATAATGTTTGTAAATGTGGAGTGAATAATCGTAAGAATGTATGACATTTAGGGATTTGAATAAGAGTATAGTGTGGCTTAAATTTTTTGTTTGTGATGGTTTTAATTGCTGCCTTTTTTGTGTGTGTGATAATTTGGTTTGAGGTAGACAGCTGAGATAGAACCCCAAAGTACAAATTCCATAGGTGACATATGTATAATTGAGGGAAGCAGTGGCAACACTAAGGTCGGTTGAATTTTCCTTCTGGAGCCACCCTTGGAGAAAAGTAGTGTGTGTGTGTAATATAGATTAGGGAACATAATACTAAATTTTGGAGAATATACTTTTTTTTTTTTTATACTTTTTTTAAATGAGATCATTTTTTTTTTTTTTAACATGTCAGCCGTTTCCCGCTGAGGCAGGGTGACCCAGAAAGAAAGAAAAAACTTTCACCATCATTCAACACTTTCACCATCACTCATACATAATCACTGTAGATGTGGTACTGGAAAACCTCATGCATCAACATGTTAGGGACACTACCAGAGAGAGAGAGCGGGAGAATGAACCAGCAAGACTGGACCTCGTGTTCACCCTGAGTAGCTTGGACATCGAGGACATCACATATGAAAGGCCCCTTGAAGCTAGTGATCACGTGGTTCTGAGCTTTGAATACATAGTAGAGTTACAAGTGGAGAGGGTAACAGGAGTAGGATGGGAAAGGCCAAACTACAAAAGGGGGGACTACATAGGTATGAGGAACTTCCTGCAGGAGATTCAGTGGGAAAGAGAATTGGTAGAAAAGTCAGTCAATGAAATGGACTATGTAACATCAAAATACAAGGAGGCAGAGGAAAGATTTGTTCCCAAGGGCAACAGAAATAATGGGAAGACCAAAACGAGCCCTTGGTTTACCCAAAGGTGTACGGAGGCAAAAACTAAGTGCACTAGAGAATGGAAAAGTACAGAAGAAAAGGACCCAGGAAAATAAAGAGATCAGTCAAAGAGCCAGAAACAAGTATGCACAGCTAAGGAGGGAGGCCCAGTGAATGTACGAAAACGACATTGCATCGAAAGCCAAGTCTAACCCGAAGCTGGTGTATAGCCACATCAGGAGGAAGACAACAGTCAAGGACCAGGTAATCAGGCTGAGGAAAGAAGGTGGGGAGCTCACAAGAAACGACTAAGAAGTATGTGATGAGTTCAACGTGAGATATAAGGAAGTATTTATAGTGGAGACAGAAAGGTCTCCTGGAGGTCAGAACAGAGGGGTACACCAACAAGGGATATACCAACAAGTGTTGAATGAAATACACACAACTGAGGAGGTGAAGAAACTGCTGAGTAATCTCGATACCTCAAAGGCGGTAGGACCAGACAACATCTCTCTGTGGGTCCTTAGAGATGGAGCAGAGATGCTGTGTGTGCCACTAACCTCAATTTTCAACACATTCATGAAACTGGGCAACTACCTGAGGTATGGAAGATGGCAAATGTAGTCCCCATTTTTAAGAAAGGAGATAGAAATGAGGCACTAAACTATATACCAGTGTCACTGACATGTATAGTATGCAAAGTCATGGAGAAGATTATCAGGAGGAGAGTGGTGGAGCACCTAGAATGGAACAAGCTTATAAACGACAACCAGCACAGATTCATGGAAGGCAAATCCTGTGTCACAAACCTACTGGAGATTTATGGCAAGGCAACGGAAGTAAGACAAGAGAGAGAGAGGGGTGGGTAGATTGCATTTTCTTGGACTGCAAGAATTCCTTTGACACAGTTCCTCACAAGAGATTAGTGTAAAAGCTAGAGGATCAGGCACATATAACAGGAAGGGCACTGCAATGGATCAGAGAATATCTGACAGGGAGGCAAAAATGAGTCATGGTATGTGATGAGGTATCACAGTGGGCGCCTGTGACGAGCGGGGTTCCACAGGGGTCAGTCCTAGGACCAGTGCTATTTTTGGTATATGTGAATGACATGACGGAAGGGATGGACTCAGAAGTGTCCCTGTTCGCAGATGATGTGAAGTTAATGAGGAGAATTCATTCGGATGAGTACCAGGCAGGATTACAAAGAGACCTGGACAGGCTGGAAGCTTGGTCCAGCAACTGGCTCCTCGAATTTAATCCCGCCAAATGCAAAGTCATGAAGATCAGGGAAGGGCAAAGAAGACTGCAGACAGAGTATAGGATAGGTGGCCAAAGACTGCAAACCTCACTCAAGAAGGATCTTGGGGTGAGTAATGCCGAGCACATCTCCTGAAGCGCACATCAACCAGATAACTGCTGCAGCATATGAGTGCCTGGTAAACCTGAGAATAGCGTTCTGATACCTCAGTAAGGAATCGTTTATGACTCTATACACCGTGTACATCAGGCCCATACTGGAATATGTAGCACCAGTTTGGAACCTACACCTGGTCAAGCATGTCAAGAAATTAGAGAAAGTGCAAAGGTTTGCAACAAGGCTAGTTCCAGAAATCAGGGAAATGTCCTACGAAGAAAGTTTAAGGGAAATCGGCCTGACGACACTGGAGGAGAGGAGGGTTAGGGGAGACATGATAACGACATACAAAATACTGCGAGGAATTGACAAGGTAGACAGAGACAGGATGTTCCAGAAGTTGAAGACTCAGATGAGTCAAAGAGATGTTAGGAAGTACAGTGGACCCCCGAGTAACGAGCACCCCGGAAATCGTACAGTTATGTAAGTATAATATTGTAAGTGTATTTTTGGGGGTCTGAAATAGACTAACCTACTTGACATTATTCCTTAAGGGAGTAAATTCGTTCAGTAATGGCACTTGAGCAGGCTTCTGGAATGAATTATGCTCGTTACTCGGGGGTCCACTGTATTTCTTTAGTCATAGAGTTGTCAGGAAGTGGAATAGTCTGGCAAGTGATGTAGTGGAGGCAGGAACCATACATAGTTTTAAGACGAGGAATGATAAAGCTCATGGAGCAGGGAGAGAGGACCTAGTAGCAACCAGTGAAGAGGCGAGGCCAGGAGCTATGTCTCGACCCCTGCAACCACAAATAGGTGAGTACAGTACTGTCTTTGCAGAGGCGCTCAGATACGACAGTTTAGACGTCAATCAAAACTGCCAATATCCTAAACCCCTCCTTTAAAGTGCAGGCATTGTACTTCTCTCTCATTATGAAGAAAGGAGTCACATTATTGATCATTCACATATATAGTACGATACCCTACTTCAATACATGTACATGTACTAAACCATATATACCACCGAGCAGTACCAACTGGTATCAGCACTACTCAACATGCAAACATGTTTCATGATCTACCTAATTCAGGCCAGTAGGCCTACTGCAGTGGTTCATTTATATTTTCTTATTTTCTTGTGCTAACACCTGTTTGTGTTCTTCTCTCCTACCTAGAAATTGTTGTACCACCTGGTATGATCTCTGATTTGATAAAGCCTGCTGTGCAAGTGAAATGTTAAATAAACATAGTTTCCAATTGCTGATTGTGTGTTTTTCTATAATCTGTTATTATACAGTGGTAGCTTGACTTATGAGTTTAATTCGTTCCGTGACAGAGCTCGTAACTCAATTTGCTCGTAGTATCAAATCAACTTTCCTTATTGAAATTAATTGAAATGCTATTAATCTGTTCCAGCCCAAAAAAAAACACCCCAATTTTTTGGTTACAGGTTTTTAAATAAGAAAAATGTATTTATAAATAAGAAATATTGTATAAAAACATAATAAAAGAAAATGTAAAGAAATAAACTTGTTTTATAAAGTGTATTTACCTTGGAGATCACGAACAGTCTGGAAACATTTGAAATAGACTCCTTATAACATGTCAGTCACACATTGTAAACTTTGCAAAGAAATAAAAATTTGAATTTGAATACGTCGGCGGAATTCCTGAGTCTTGAGAGGCATGAGAAAATACATACTTCAATATAACGCTAATATCAACTCTACGGCTTTTTTATCTACACCTACCATCCGACTTACGATCTGCTCGACATACGACCACTCGACTTGCCATGATTTGTATGCAAATGTTCTGGGAAATAAACAACTGTTTGTGCTGTACAGTGTTTCTCCTAAACCTTACAGTATAAAATACAGTACTAACAGCATAAAAAGTAAAGTAAAAAATGAAATATTAAAATAAAACAATAAAATAAAATCATTACATAATGTGATGCTGATATTCAGTAGTAAGGTTCGACTTACATCCATTTTGACTTACGACGAGTTAGTCGGAACCAAGCTCGGTCGTAAGTCGGATGGTACCTGTATCAGAATTGATCTAATATGACATAATAAACACTACAAGTAACATAGAAACATGATACAGTGGACCCCCGGTGTTCTTCCTGCTCCAAACTCGCCCTTTTATGTAAGTGTATTTTTTAAAATGCTTTTGTAAGTATTTTTGGGGGTCTAAAAGGACTAGTCCACTTTACATTATTCCTTATGGGGATAAATTCATTTGGTAATGGCACTTGAACAGCATTCTGGAACGAAAAAATCACGAAAACCGGGGGTCCACTGTACATATATGCTTTAGAATGAATAAAATACAGTAGTCCATAATATGGCGAGTGTCCAGGATCAGTCCGAGCATATAAAATCATTACTGCTCCTTCCTATAACGTGTTCTTTGGTCCTGGGTAAGAGAAAACAGAGTTTTTGAGAGGCTAACTAGTTTCATAAGGAAAGAACTGAAACAACATCGATTTTCTTGAAAAAATATAATCCTAAGACGGGAGGCCGGCCCTTGTTCCTGGTGAATATCTCTGAAGTAAGTTATTGATTTATTTCATGAAGCCCAGCATTTATTATTGAAATAAATGCAATAATATTGACAGGAAGCATAAAATAATGATTGTTCTACAATTGGCTTGTGGAATATTGGAAATACACTGTACTGTATTCCAAATATTTTGGGATTTGTGTGGGAGTAATGACAAGATGCTATTTTGCAAATGTTAAAAACTTAGCAACTTTATTTTTTTGTAGAATAACTAAAGATTATTACATGATTACCTCCAGTGAGAACATCGCACTAGCATTGTTTTATAAATACCAAGTCCCAAAACCACCTTTCGTTGTGCCATTTAGGCCGGGGTTCTTGCCAAATGTTATTATCAGTAAATATTTTTGTTTTCATTTGTTTTTTGGCAAAATAACTGCACAAAAAGCACAAAACGCAAGCACAACACAAGAGAAATGCTTCCACGGCGAGGTAACCACGTGCACTGAACATGTGAGATGCGGGATGCTGGGCAGATGTTGTAACGTTCACTGCGCCAACTAGTGGCTGTGTATCTGAAGCTCACTCGTAACTCGGATTTTGGCTCACAACTCAAAGCAGAAAATCGACCAAGCGACGGCTCGTAACTCGGAAAACTCGTAAGTTGGGGCACTCATAAGTCAAGGTACCACTGTACTCTGGTTTTGCTTTGTTGATTTTTGTGTCAGGTTGTTATTTTGAGAATCTTCTCTGTTAACTTGAGAAATTGTAGTATTATGTACAATATGATCATAAAATAATTCTGTCTATCAAAATTGGACCATGTAGCCTCATGATAGCTATTTTGTATGATCATTTTTTTATTTACTGGGTGTATGTGTGTGTGTTTGTAATGACAAATAATAAACAGAACTAAATGCATTTGATAAAAAAACAACTAAGAAAAACATTCTGTACAAATCCCCACTATATGACAGGAAGGATCATGCACTAACTTCCAGTGATTCAGAACCTCTCCCATTAAGTCAAGATGCTAGATAGTTCTGGAAATGCTAAATATTTTTTTACCCTGGATGCAAAGTTGGCCTACTGGACCATTCCTGTAGAGAAACAGGATCATCCCAAAACAGTTTTTTTTTTTTTTTTTTTTGTGGAGTCTGCTTATTTCAGTTTTAACACATGCCATTCAGGCTCAATGCACCAAATACATTTCATTCTCAGTCCTGTGTTGGGAAGATTTTAGCTTATCTGAAAGATGTAGTCATATACAGTATTCAGTCAATTGTGCAGAAAATGAACTCTGGTTTACAGAAATTCAAGATATCAAATACAATATATTTATTTAATTTGATCACTATTTTTTTCAGATTTGATGGAGCAGCTTACCTCCAATAGACAAGTTAAAAACCTTCCATCCATCATACAAAGAAACATTTCCTGAGCAATGGTAACTTTGAAATGATTTTGTAAGTAAATGAGTGATCAAGGACTCTTTGGAATAGAGAGATGAAATGAGAACTGATGTAAACTCCTTACATTTTGGGATAAGTTTAAAAGAGCGAAGGTTTAGTCAGGCAGATACACCATACTGTATTAGCAAACACTTTGCAGTGCTGTAGTGCAGAAGCATTAGTAGTTTGTGTAAAAATATTGTAAAAGAAATCTTTAATTACTTGATCAGTTGCCCCAAATGAATCTCGAACTACTATAGCCAAATTTTACCCCTCAGAACACATGGTGAGCCATACAGAGGACAAGCCATCAAAAAAAAACATGGCTAAGAGAGCAAAAAAAAAACTAAACTGTAGTGACTGCAATGAAGTTTTCAGCAAAAAGAGAGATCTTCTACAACATAGAAGAGAGGAACATATTAAACCCAAAAAAAATGTTTGTACTCTGTGTAAAAAGATATTTGAATCAGAAAAGCAGCTTAAGATGCACTCTCATTTCCATAACGTAGGAGGGCAATATGAATGTTTTTATTGTTACAAACAGTTCAATAAAGCTTGGAAAATGAAAATTCATTTGGTCAGTCACAGTGGTCGTCCATCATTCATATGTCAATTTTGTGGTGATGATTTTCTATATCCTGGAAAAATAGTAAATCATTTAAAACGAATTCATGATATCTGGAGTCCGTGTAAGGAATGTGGTGACGCTATGATTGAACGGGGCCCTCATAAGTGTAAAATATATGGATGTAAGGATTGCTTACTGTCATTTGCAAGCTGTAGTGAGCTGGCTGCACATGTACAAAGTCATATTCATAGTGATAAGCAACCAATGGCTGTTTTGTCTGGAGTATCTATTACACTGCCACTTACAGATAATTCACAGTTAGACAAAATGAAAGATTTGGAGTCTGCTAGTTCTGACAGGAAAGTAGTTAAATTTTACGATTTTGGTTCATTTGAATGCCCTTTGAGAGTAACAAAGAAAAAGAGTTGTGATGAAAATAATTCTCACGAATTAAATGCCAACAGAAACACTCGTGAATCAGTAGCCAACAAGAACACTCATGAATCAGATGCCAGCAAGAACACTCGTGAATCAGATGTCAACAAAGACACTCATGAATCAGACACCAACAAAAACACTTGTGAAACAGATGCCAACAAAAGTGGTGAAAACAATGCATCAGAAGATCTTGCAATGGATGAGACTTCTTTAAGCAATAGCTTTGATGAAAATGAAATTAAAAATGTAAGTGACGATGTGATTGTCATAAGAGAGTGCAAGATACCATTAAGAGAGAACTCGCCTCCAGTCATTACTGTACAAGACAATGGCAAAGAGATCAATTTATCTACTACTTTTTCATCAGTTTTATTGAAATCAACAAGTAAGAGTGTGTGGGATAACTTTAAAGTTCCAGAAATGACTGTAAACAAATGGAAGAAGTATGAAAATCCTATTAAAAAGTCTTTGTGGATGAGGCAAGAAGAAATAGATAAGTCATTGAGGAAAAGAAAAGAATTGTTAAATGAATTCCAGTTACGCGTTGATAATGATGTTAAGTTCTCACCAAGAAATCAAGTTTCATTTGAATCCTGGTTGACAAATGATAATTTTACAAGCCCTGATCATGATTTCGTGTTTGGCTTTGAGGCAAATGTAAGTGTAAATGATTGTCAGAAAGACTACCAATATCATTATTTTAATAATAAAATTCTTAAGAAAGAAAAATTTGATATGACATTTGAGGACCTCTGTCTGTTTTAATGAAATGAAATGCAAAGGTGGCAACATTTGTATACATCTTGAAGTATTGCAACTATAGTAATTGCATGAAAATTAAAGTTAAATACGTATATCAGAATATGCATGCATGCTTTGCTTGGAATGGTGAAGTATTTAAGCATATGTAACAAATTTTGATTAACTTGGTCACTTTTCTGAAAGTGATAACAAGACAAGGGATTTTTGGGTAATATCAGTTTTTTTTCTATTGAAAGTTACAACAGCAAAGCCATGCTTGTGGTGTCCCATCATTGGTGTTAATTTGTCATAATTTTGTAAAAATTATTACCTCCTGTTTGATGTCATTCCAGCAGTTTATTACTATTTGAGATTACAGCAGTACATACTATCAACTATACTTTTACCACTGTTTTAAGTTATTAATTTATAGTTGGGCCTCTTTTTCTCCCTGTTATGGTTTCAATATGTGTTTTTCTTTGTCTATTTTATCTTTCTATCTTGTACAGTATGCAGTTATTATGATTCCATATTTTCTCCTATCAACCATCAAGGATATTCTTTAGTGATTCAATCTTTCATTATAGCTTATATTTCTCAACTCAGCTACTGATCTTGTAGTACCGCTTCACATTTTGGTTTTGGTCTAACGTAAACTAAACAATATACAGGAGGGCCCTGCATATACAGCACCTACTTTCAGTGTTCCACATTTTTGTTGGCTTTCAATTGAGCCATTGTTCCACCCGCTGGTGAACATAACTGATGGATGGAACATAATGAACAATGACTCAATTTGAAAGGCAACGAAAACATGAAACACCGAAAACAAGGTGCTGTATATGCTGGGCCCTCCTGTACAGTACTTACCTTTTACCATCCATTTATCTGTAGATTATATAGAAGTTTGACAGTGTAACATGTGGGTATCAGTCTACAGACAAGTTTTATTTAACAGTGTATGTCATGGTTCTATGCAAAACTTTTTTTGGTCAAAAAAATGCTAAATGCTGTAACTTGCACAATAAATGCACTGTACAGTATAATACTGTTAAAGATGTATGGTCCAGCAATACTCTTCTAGAATAGATTAGAATAATGCATGTCATTGCGTTACGATTTTTTTTTTCTTTTTTTTTTTCTTTTTTTTTTGAGGGTATGTGTAACTTTCCATATGTGTCGTAAGAGTCGACTAAAATGCCGGGAGCAAGGGGCTAGTAACCCCTTCTCCTGTATACATTACTAAAGTTAAAAAGAGAAACTTTTGTTTTTCTCTTTGGGCCACCCCGCCTTGGTGGGAAACGGCTGATTTGTTGAAAGATGTGTAACTTTATGTACAGTGTGCATTATTATTACATTAATGAGGGGAAGTGCTCATTCCACATGGGGGACTAGAAGGCATTCAGGCTCAATTCAAGGAATTGAAGCACAGGTCTAATTTCTTAGATCAAAAAGCCCTCACCAGTATCAAAGTACTGTCCTTAAGGGGTGGACAATGTACAGTATAGAGGTGTGAAAATTTTTGTCTTCAGGTAAAAGGTACAACTTATAATAGGGATATGATTTAATGGAGATTTGTCTGTATTTTATTTGTATGATCTGTTGATAATCTTTAATTTGCTTATCTCTAGATCCCTCTGTTCTATGCTGGCTTGTATTTGCTGTTTCACATGCCCATTTCCAGAATGTTTCATTAATTCCTTAGCTATTGGTAACTTCATTTGTATTTAAATTTTTTCCCCATTGCTTCATCAAACTGGTATGGCTATCTTGCATCATTTTTTATTGTAGATCATAGTACATACGTGTTCTAATTATGTAATTTTTGCTGGATCTGCATTAATTTTTTTCTAATTCCTGGTTTATCATCTTCCTATTCATGGCATAAATTTCTGTGTTCTTTGAATATTCTCAGTAATTTTTCACTTTCAATTACATGTGTATCTCTTATTTAGGTTATCATTAATCTTTCTAAACTTCATTGCTGTACAGTCTTGTACTCTTAAATTTTTGCCTCATATCACCCATTTTTGTATCATTGTTGCTGAAACAGTGATGTTTTTTACCATCCAGGCTGTCTCTGCCTGTCTTCAGTCACATTCCTGATGCCATATCAACATTGGATTTAGTGCTCTCTATTTTTAGTTGTCCATAAACTTCATTGTATTTATTCCCTGGTTCTTTTCCTAAATTTATAACTTTTATAGTTCTTGGGACACCACTCACACATTGCTTTAATATTTCCCTATTAGTTTGGTAAGAAAATGTTATGGCTTCTGTAAAAGGATACGTATTTTCAAATTGTTTGGATAGAATAATGAGTGTGCGTGCACATGCGTGCATGCATGTGCAGGTGTGTATATGTGAGCATATGTACATGTGCTTGTGTGTGTGTGCACATGCATGTATGCATATGTGTACTCACCTATACATGTAGTTTCAGGGGTCGAGTATCAGCTCCTGGCCCTGTGTGCATGTATTGTATGTGTGTGCATGTATTGTATGTGTGTGCACGTATTGTATGTGTGTGCACATGTATGTACTCACCTAATTGTGGTTGCAGGGGTCGAGTCTCAGCTGTGAATGTGTGAATGCATGTGTGTTGTGTGTGTGTGTGTGTGTATATATATATAAACAAATGTGTATTGTATATAAAATGAATGAATGAATGATAGTGAATGTGTTCTTTTACCTCTAACAGCCATCCTCTGCCAAGGCAGAGTGACAAAGAAGAAATCTCATTCACCATCATTTATTCAATTTCTGTCTTGACCAGAAATGTGCAGACATTACAAATCAGATGACCCTCTGACTGCAACATCCTCACTCTTTCTTTGGAGTTCAGGCACTGTCGTTTTCACCTCCACGACTTAACTCCAGTTTCATAAAAGTTACCTTGTTCACACTAACAGCATATCCATTAAAAACCACTTCTATCTGACATGCTCACACAAGCCTGCTGGATGCTCAACCACCTAAAACTCAAAGCCTTTTACTCCCTCCAACTGTTCCTATGTTCCACCCCAGATTTATACATCCTCTTCATTATCTCATCCATTGCCATCGACTTTATGCTCTAATTATCTCAACAACCACTGTCCCCTTTGAATTATACCCTTGGTCACCCCACACAACCTATTAATTTCTATGTTCCTAATTCTTTGCTTGATATTCACCCCACACATTGCTCTCAAGCATGACATCTCTAGTGCCTCTAGCTGCCTCCTCCCTGAAACATTTAGAACCCATGCCTCACATCCATATAAAATTGTTGGTACCACTATGGTACATTCCTCTTTTTTTTTTTCTTTGGCTAGTCGCAGTATACACACATACATACACACATACAACCCCTGCAACCACAAATAGGTGAGTACATACATATATACATACACACATACATATATATATATATACACATACATATATATATATACACACATACATACACACATATGCACACACATACATACACACATACAATTAGGTGAGTACAATTAGTTGAGTACACACACACACACACGAGCTGAGTCTCGACCCCTGCAACCACAATTAGGTGAGTACATACATACACACACGTACATACACAGGAGCTAAGTCTCAACCACTGCAACCACAATTAGGTGAGTACATACATACATACATATACACACACATACATACACACATACATGCACACATACACACATAAATGACATGACAGACGGGATAGACTCAGAAGTGTCTCTGTTCGCAGATGATGTGAAATTAATGAGGAGAATTAAATCGGATGAGGATCAGGCAGGACTTCAAAGAGATCTGGACATGCTGGACACCTGGTCCAGCAACTGGCTTCTCGAATTTAATCCCGCCAAATGCAAAGTCATGAAGATCGGAGAAGGGCAAAGAAGACCGCCGACAGAGTACAGGCTAGGTGGACAAAGGCTACAAACCTCGTCAAAGGAGAAAGACCTTGGGGTGAGTATAACGCCAAGCACGTCTCCGGAAACACACATCAACCAGATAACTGCGGCAGCATATGGGCGACTGGCAAACCTAAGATTAGCGTTCCGTTACCTTATCAAAGAATCGTTCAAGACACTGTACACCGTGTACGTCAGGCCCAGTCTGGAACTCACACCTGGTCAAGCACATCAAGAAATTAGAGAAAGTGCAAAGGTTTGCAACAAGGCCTTTTCACAGACCGGGCCGCAGGGGCGTTGACCCCTGGAACTCTCTCCAGGTATACTCCAGGTATAACTCAGGGGACTGTCCTATGAAGAAAGGTTGAGGGAAATATGACTAACAACACTGGAGGATAGAAGGGTTAGAGGAGACATGATAACGACATACAAAATACTGCAGGGAATCGACAAGGTGGATAGTGACAATGTTCAAGAGAGGGAACACAGAAACAAGGGGGCACAACTGGAAGCTGAAGACTCAGATGAGTCAAAGGGATGTTAGGAAGCATTTCTTTGGCCATAGAGTGGTCAGGAAGTGGAATAGTCTAGCGAACGATATAGTGGAGGCGGGAACCATACATAGTTTTAAGATAAGGTATGATAAAGCTCATGGAGCAGGGAGAGCAGAGACCCAGTAGCGGACAGCGAAGAGGCGGGGCCAGGAGCTGAGTCTTGACCCCTGCAACCACAATTAGGTGAGTACATGCATACATATATGCGTGCGCGCACACACGCACACTAACTATATTACTTGTAGGTGCATGTAAATATGTGAATAAGTGAGTGATTTAATATCAACATTGTTGGCATTTATCACTGTAACAGTGAAAATTTTCAAAAAACTATTTATACAGGAGTACAAGGATAAAAGTGAGTAATTTTGCATGGAAGGTATGTAAAAATAGCAACACTTAGTTAAACCTAATATGAATATGCAGAGTGCTTTTTATAGACGAAACTTCAATTTCGATCCTAGCAGCATCAAAATATTTTGCCATCTTTTTCCAGTTATCTTATTTAATTACCTGGATTAAAGTGGCAGATTTACTGATATCTTGAGTTTCAAAGTTTCTTACTGGTAGAAACTATATACATGTATGTAAATTGAAATCTGCACACTGTCATTTAAAGCTTTCATGCCTTCACATGCATAACATTGTTTTTCTTAGGCATACCTAGAACTCAGCACTAGATTTAGTTAAAATTGTCTCTGGTAGCTTCATTGCTGTTGAATACCACATGTGCTTTGGCAGTATTTTTCAGTATCTCTCGGTTGTGTGTGTGTAATAACTTTAAATTTTCAGTTTGTACTATTCGTTCTTAAGAGGGGTCTATCCTACATAGTAATAAGCAAAGTCTTTCATATCTGTTAAAGTTTGTTACCGATGCAAGATTTTAAGGCTTGCAGTTGTAAAGGTTACAGACCATGTGCTTTTGTTTTGTGTGTTACATATGTATGGAGGCATTTAACCAATATTCTAGTCCAGTGTTGAAGGTACTGTAGTAGTACCATCATCACTTAACATCTCTTGATGTGTGTGTGATATTGTTAAAAGATATGTTGGTTTTCCGCTTATTGATAGTGACAATGTTTTGGGGCAGATTAATGTTATTTCACTGGTATATTGAGCGATAATTTCTGAAAGTGCAACAAGAATTTGTTTTTTATTGCAAAGTTGTATCACTTATGGAGCCAACTGCATATCATTCACTATTTCTTAGTGTCCATACTCTGGTAAGTATGTATCCCTGGAGTGTCCATACTCTTGGTAAGTATGTATCCCTGGAGTGTCCATACTCTTGGTAAGTATGTATCCCTGGAGTGTCCATACTCTTGGTAAGTATGTATCCCTGGAAGAACAATATCTTATGGGGATCACCACTTTTTGTTGTTATCACCTCCTCCTTTTAACAACTTTACATCTTTGTAAAACAAAGCTAATGAGCTGTGTTGCTCTTAGTTTGCTAATTTTTAGAGCCAATTTTTGAGGGTGTCATGTTCAACCCTCTGGAGTAATAGCCATTTGGATGCTGTACCAAGCTGCACCTATTTATTCCTTTCCTGCAATCATGTTTTAATTGCAGTACAATAAGTCTGAATTGAAATTGGCAGCAAATATAGATTTGTAGCCTTCTAGCCAATTATTTGTTTCATTAATCATAACGAGTTAATGAGAGCTGTGAATATGTCACCATGATCAAAATATATCTGCTAGTTGAAATTAATATGACATAAGGTAAGCACTCCAAGAAAAAAGTAATTGTATTCTTGGTTGTAAAAAAAGTCCATTAAAACAAAACAAACATAGAAATAGTTATCAAGAAATAGACTATCATCCCTGTAGCAGATCATAATATTAAAGTTGATACAACTCTTAGAGTGACCAAATATGCCATTTTGGAGATGACAGTTGATAACATTATTTTTTTTGCTTTTTAGTAACTTCTTTAAGTACTGATTATTTAGTAATATTGTGATATTAATGTTGCAGAATTTTGTTATAATTTTTTTCTCTTCATAAAATTGTCATCTGTATTTGTGTGATTCAAGGTTTAATATACATTGGTGCAAAGCAGTCTGACATATGCTGTGTATCTGATGGCAGTACACATACAGTAAGTAACTTTTCATTTAATATTGTGAGGCAGTTAACAAGTATAAACCCTCAAATTTCACACGTGATTGGAAGTAACTTCTGGATTCAAGAGTCCTCCAAAATCTGGGATGTAAGGGTCTTGTATTTGAGATGTACAGTGTAATTTCAAATATGTAACCCTGACGTGCTGCATGCATTCATGATTATTGTATGCATCTGGCAAAAACTTTCATGCCTTTACTCAGTAGTATGATCAAAAGCTGCCTTCTTGCATTCATTATTAACTCTTTGAGGGTCTGTCCCGTAGTTCTTCGGCTTTGAAGCCTGGGTCCAAGCCGTAGTTCTACGTCATGAGCTCAGCTCACTCAGATAAGCTGCGAGTGGTAAATTTGGGCCTAGATATGAGAGAATGGATCTGTGTGGTATGTGTGCACCATATAAAGCAAATCCTGCAGCACGCGGTGCATAATGAGGAATAAAATATACTGTGACAGCGTTTTTAGATTAAAACAGCGACTTTGCGGTGAATTTTCTTATGGTTTTTACAGTTGTATTCACAGTTTCTTGGTCTCATTTGATAGAATGGAAGATGTATTACAGAAATAGAGATGATTTTGATTGGTTTTATTACTGAAAATAGCTTGAAATTGAGTAAACAAATGACATTACGTGTCCAATGTATGTCAACTGGTGGGTCTAATATACGTTCATGAATGCGCTAATATTATTTATACAACTATTACAATATTGCATATCAGTAAATCTTTTATTTTTTGGTGTGAATAAAAATTCTTTATGTGAATAAAAAATCAAGATGGAATTCATCTGTAAAGCCTGGAAACATAACTAATAAACAAAGGAAATGTTATTTTAGTGCCAGGAATGCCTGCATTGTTTATTCTGGACCCTATTTGGAAATTGGAATATTTTGAACTTTGTGTGAAATTGGCCAAATTACCAATTTCTGATCACTTTATTGGGTAGTTGAAATAGTTGATTGGGCAGTTTCTTATGCCCAATCGATAAAATAGAAGTAATACTAGCGAAATAGCTAAGAATTTGGTCGACAGGAATAGTGTAATTTGCCTAAAATAAGAGTCAAAGTGGGCAAAATCACCGATGCATAAATACAGTGGACCCTCGGTTAACGAATACCCCGGAAATCGTGCAATTATGTAAGTATAATTTTGTAAGTTCTTGTGGAAGTGTATTTTTGGGGGTCTGAAATAGACTAACCTACGTGAAATTTTTCCTTAAGGGAGTAAATTCGTTCGGTAATGGCACTTGAGCAGACTTCAGGAGTGAAGTTTTTACGAAACTCGGGGGTCCACTGTATTTCTGACGTAGTAAAATTCACGATTGTAATTCGTCAATTTTCCATCAAATTTCATACTTTTTGTTTTATTACCTTCAGAAAAAGATTCTCTACCATTTCATAAGAAAAAAAATAAAAATTTTTTTTTAAATTCTTGGACCCTGTGAACAAGGCGTAGATCTACGGCTTGGACCCTCAAAGGGTTAATACAGAAGTACCTGGTGACACTAGATGCACAAATAAATCCCCATGCAGACTGTATACATATGACACTTATTTTGTCAAGGCTTTTAATGCACCTCTGCTTCCTCTTCCATGTTGCTATTACATGGGTCTTGGATTTCACATGATTCATTCATTCTCTCTCTCTTATCTATCTCATCTCAATCTCTCTCTCATCTTTATCTCATCTTTCTCTTATCTCTCACACATACCTCCATTTTTTCTATCTGAGCATACTTATTTTAATCAGGGGAAAGCAGTATGCCCAAAGGGGTCACTAATGGCAATGACTAACTTCCATGTTTTTATTTCATGGAGGGGGAAGCACTGAACCCACAAGTCATCAGTGTCTTGGGGAATGGGAGGCAGTAAGCTTCAGTCAAAGAAGAGTAGTTCCAATTCTTTGGATCAAGAGCCCTTCATTGGCATCTACTTCACTGGATAGGTTTCCATGTTATCCTATCTTGGTTCAGCCATATTTCAATTATGATAATTTATCTCATTCGACATAAACTAAACTATGGTAAAATTTTGCATTTCAAACCACTCTTATTTTCATTAACAGTTACAAGAGCACTGCTTCCATTACACCCTGATAAATTATAAAAATACAATCCATTTCTATTCTAACCATTTAACCCCCTCAAGGAAGGGAGGTACTTTGATAACATTGAGGGGCTTGTGATCTAAGTACTGTAACTGGACTTGTCCTTCCCTTCCTTTGATCAAACCTGAATGCCTTGCATTCCCTAGGCACTGCCCAAGGGTTGTTTCTTTGTTACTGGCGAGGCTCTTGCTCCGGGGAACCAGACTTATCAATCCATTCCTTGAATTGAACCTAAATGTCTCCCATTCCCCAGGTGGTACATGACACCTGCAGGTTCAGCACATTACTCTGATTTAATGATAAAAGCTCCTTAGGCACCATATATGACCCTTACAGCCTTAGTACTCTCTTCTAATTAAAACAGAAATCTAACCATTTAATTTTTGTAATATTGTACTCATGGTACATTTTGACATGATATTCAAGGTGTTAATATATCTGTATATTTAATATATTTTTTATATTTGACCAGTGAGCTAAATTTGTATAATTTTATTTTTTGGACTTTGTATGGTATGTAGTAGTACTTCCAGGTGGAAATGTCTACAAACATGAACAGTGTGGACTCAGAGCTTGAATAAAAGTTGGAAGAATGAAAATAATGACTAAAATTTAAAGGTTTAATTTTTATTACAGTAATATATTAAAAATATATATACACTGTATATAGTATATATATTAATATAAAAGAATATTGTATCTTCACTGACCCTAGTGGGTTTAGCACTTTTTTTATAATGTACCTTTACCTAAAATATTGAACAAAGTTTAAATTTTCTCCAGTGAATAAGGCAGTATAGTAGTAGAATTTTTTAAAAGTGTGTAAAATGGAGGTTATAATAATTTATCCAATGAACTCATTGTATCAAACCTGAATGCCTCTCATTCCCAAGGCACGATCATTGTAGCCTTAATAATGATTCAGTAAGACCTAAGAGACTAAATGTGTATTGAATGAATGATAAAATTTGTTGCTATTGCATTTTGAAGTGGCTAGGCAAACTTATTTTCTTTATATTCCATCTTCATTATACGATGGGGAAAAAACTTTTGTATTAGACTGGTACAGACACATCTCAAAGTCTCCAAGTATAAATGAAACTAATATATATTTACAATTGTACAAGCCATGAGGGGGTTGTTATCCCCAGTTTTTAGGGGCATTATGTATACTTTATCCTGTTCTAATTTTAGTGGAAAATAATGTTTATGGTAAATATTAAAGACAGGTACCTGTAATAGCATTAGTTTTTTTATTTACAGTAGTTAAGATTATGCTGTCTTCTTGAAGGTTGGCTATATTAAAAGAAATTGTCAGAGATGTTTGATGGTAGCTCTGACTATATTGTGAAAATGTAGGGTGTGCCATTGTAACAAACGAGTTTCAGAAATAGGCTTATTGTATGTTTTCACAGGTTGAACAAAATTATGAAACAATCTTAATTTTAAGATGGATAAAATTTAGATACCTAGAGGCTCTTCTTTACTGATGTTAGAAGAAAGCTCATAAGAATTTTTCACATTTACTTTTCTGCAAGCTGCAGCTTTATGTAAATTGTACAAAACACTGTGTTGATGAAACATGCAAAATCAATAAAATTATTAAAATAGTTTGATAAAGCTAGTTTTTTATCCTTTGTATTTGCTTTTCTTTACCAGACTGTAGGTTCCAGTGTCTGTTCGACATATTCTGCTGGACTGCCCACTCTATCAACGAGCACGCAGAATTTACCTCCAACGACGTCTTCGCTCTGCGGCCCTTTCTTTACCTTCCCTTCTTGCAGATGGACCCTCCTTTAATCCTGACTCTCTTGTTGACTTTTTGACAGAAACTGACTTACTACACAAACTCTGAAGATTACACCTCTAGCACCTCCCACAGTCCCTTCTACCTCGATCTCTTGCTACCTTCTATCCCTGCACTATCCACCGTCATGCTGCACTCCATACCCTACTAATCATCCATCTCCCTCTTACAACCCACTCTCCCTGCATCCTGCAATAACCTGCAGCGCTGTATAACCCCTGTGGTTTAGCGCTTCTATTTGATTATAATAATAATAATTTACCAGACTGCATTCTTTCTTTATTGGGCAAATTTCCTATAGCCACAGTTTGGCTAGTTTAAGTACTTATTAAATTAAAAACATCTGCTAAACCCATATGCCTCTTCAAGGGAGGCTCCTTGGCACAGTGAAGAGGCTCTTGGTCTGAGGACTTAGACATTTTGGTCTCCTTCCTCAGACCGAACCTAATTGCCCCCCAATTCCCCCTTCCCTATCCCATCCTCCCTTTTTTCCTTTCCTCCTCCTCCCCATCCCTTCCCTATTCCCTTCCTATTTTCAGCCTTTGGGATTCTTCCCACAGGCACTAGTTCCTAGGTAGGGAAAAGGGTACCAGGGTCCATCCCATTCCGTTGAGGTCCTTGGCGGTGGTGTAGTTTGCCATGGAATCTGGATCACCAGGAGGTGTCCCGATCACTCTCCGGTCTCTCAGGGGTGTCTTTTGGGTGACGGGTGTATCTCTGGAGGCTGCCTGTCGGATTCCGGGGGGGGGGTGGCAGAAGGAGGTATGCTTTGTGGCGGGTGTCTGGCTGCCCTCTCTTTTTTTCCACCGAGGTGGCTCAGCGGATGTGAGGTTGCTATCTTGGATTGCTGGTTTACTGGCATGAAGGGTAGGGTATGGCACGGGTTCCATGCCGCATCTGCACTACTTACGGTGCTGAGGTCCTCTTGGGCGCGGAGAGGAATTTACAGCCCTTTTTTGCCTCCTAGGAGCTATTTCTCCACATTCCTCCCCTTTTCTTTTTTTTTCTACAAAACAACAAGACCATGAAGTCCCAAATCCATGAACCTGCTCCCCCCGGGCCCTTACTGATACCGCACCCTGCCTCGTTATTTGACCACTATGGACATTTCTAATGCCCCTGTACCTCTTGCTGGTGCCATTCGTCACCCGCTTCAAGTACCAAGGTTTCGACTGACTCCTTCAATACGTCTGACCTCCACTTCTTTGACTATGCTTCCGGCTTCTCCCTCTACGGTGCAGTAATTTTCAGATCGCCCTCCCGTCCCATGTTTGACCAACTCCAGTCCCACACCTAAATGCCCAAGACCATTACCCGATGATACTTCTTCGCTTCCTTCTCATTCTACTCAGAAAAGACTGGCACGTCAAGCACTCCCTTTACACGCTATGTTTCAAAATACACAATGGACTAAGTTTTTTACTCTACGACTGACTCCCTCTACTGCCTATCTTTCCAACCATAGTATTAGCAAGGCGCTCCTATGCCATGTTGGTAGATATATATCCTTTCATGCTCTCAAGAGCGGTACATGCATCATCACTGTCCAGAATGCTAACCAAAGCTTGCGATCTTTCTCTCCTTACAACTAGTATTGATACTATTCCTGTAACTATTGAAAAAATCATTCCCTCAATTCTTGTAGTGGTAGTCATTCTGCCCCATACTATTGTCCAACAGAATTTCCAGACGTGGCAATGACATTCTGGAACAGCTAGAACTCCAAGACCTCCCAATCCTCAAAGTAGACACTTGTCCTCCCTGCCTGCAGGCGGAGACGATACCCTTGCAATGTAGCTCGCTTAACTTTTGACTGCCGTGAGCTTCCGTCCTCTGTGTATATTATGGGACACCGTTTACAAGTTCAAAAGGTGATCCCTACACCGCAACAGTGTAGAAAGTGCTGGTGTTTTGGTTATCCAGCAAAATATTGCAGGTTCATGGTTGAATGCCCAGTCTGTGGTGCTGACGACCATACCAATACGTCTTGTAGTCTACCTCCCTCTTGCCTTAATTATCATGAGGCTCACCCTTCTTACTCTCGCCGTTGCCAAGTTTACTTTAATGAGCATCCGTTGTCTCAAAGAGGCAGAAGGCCTCCCATATGATATGGCAGTCTCATATACGCCTCCAAGGAAAACTTTCCTGTATTTCTTATTCTCGAGTTACTAAATGTCCCCCCTCCTCTGGGGTCCCAACTTCTGCAGCCTCCTCTGTGGTCACCCCTTCCACAGTCACCCCTGTCTCTAATTTTTTTGCAGTCCTGGACTCAGAGGTCCCTACCTCGGCACCTCATTCTGTTCTCACCTCTTCCTCTTCTCACTCACAAGTTTGTGTCTACAAGACCTCGTACAGCACCTACTTTCCATAGCTCCTTTCCTTCTCCAAAGTCTAAAACATCCCCATTGTTAACCCTTAAACGGTCCAAACGTATATATACCTTAGTACTGCTACTGCCCCAAACGTATATTTACATTTTATTTTTCCTGCCTCCAAATTTGGCACGATTGGCCTGAGATGCCTGGTCAGCATAATATGGTGTGCGCCATATTAAAAAAATCTGGGACCACTTATTACCTTGTGGGAGCACCAGTTAAATTAAGGGCCAGCTAGAGCAAACAGCATGGCAAACACCATAGATTCACTGATGTCATGTCATATTAACACTCCCCTTTGAAGTTGAAAGTGATGACGGCAGGCTGCCTGCCTGCCTGGGGACCTGGCTGGCAAACAGCTGGTTGGCCAGCAGCTGGCTGGTCAGCTGGGTACCTGATTGGCTGTCTATCTCTGTCTGTATCTATCTGTCTCTGTCTCTATCTCACAGGAATACATACATAAATACAATTATACCTAGTGTAAATTACCTAGGATAACTAAAAAATCTAGACAGTGTTATACTGTGCTTGTGATCTGTGTAATACCAGTTGGTTCATGAGCTACTCTCTGAGACAAGCAGACAGAAAGGAGACGACACACAGGCAGAAAGACAGACAGATACAGACAGACAGGTTTGCGTAACAAATAAAGGGAAGCAGTGTAAGCTGTCAAATGTCATCACTGTAATTACTGGACTGATAAGAAGAGATAAGACTACGGCTCACCCCTCGTGAAATGTCACCAGAGTCATTAGTGGAGATCAGATGAGATAAGGCAGCAACACAATGCTTCAAGGGAACTTTTATTATTATTATGCACTATTTTTATTATTATTCACTGTCATTATTATTATTTTTATGCACTATCATTATTATTATTATTATTTGAGTACAATTTCAGTACCTAATATTAGTGTCAGAACAAAGATTGCTATGGAATCACAAGAACTACTATAAATTGTGATTATGAGAACATAAAAATTATATAAAATAAAAAGAAAAAAAAGGTATATCGGCAACGATTCTGCCAGCGGCAGGACTCCTGTTGCTGTCAGGTGAGCATCCACTGCCAACTTCTCCACCTCATATCTCAGTAACTACTGACCCAAATTCTTTTTTTTTATCCTTTAACACTTAAAAAAATGTGCTCTTTATTTCTATAAAAAAAATAATTTTTTTTTTCAAAATATTTGGGGCACTGGGCGTGCGAACGTAAATATACATGTGGACCGTTTAAGGGTTAAAATCTCCTTTCACCCCTCCTTCCCTTATGCAACCTGCTCATTTTTCCTTCCCAGTCTCTGTATCTAGTTCTTCACCTATAACTGGCTCTGTTACAAGTGTGGAGGTTCATCCTCCTCCTCATACAATACCTTCTTTCCCTGTCCCCTCCCAAGTTTCTTCCTCTTCTGCCCCTTCCCAGGTCACTTCCACTCATGTTCCCTCCCAAGCCCCTTTGACAGTTTCCTCTTCCATTTCTTCACCCCCTACTTTAGTACAGTCCATACTCTCCCCGATTGTTGCTCACCCTCCTCCTCCTTCCATCTCTAATGTGGTCCCACATCCTATGTCTGTGTCCTCTGAAACGTTAGAAGCTATCGCAGAATATATTACGGAGACTCAAACGTTGATGGACACCATTCCACCTCCGGTTCCTCTTCCTCTCTCCTCTCCGTCTACACCCCTCCTTCCTTCGCAGCATTCCAATCCTTCACTACTTACAAGTCTTCCGCTGCCTCCACACGTGGACTTTTCTAACCCTACTAGTCCATAGATACCTCTACCTTCGGCTTTCTTGTATCTTTTTCTTCATAAATCATGGCTCATTTACAGTGGAATATCCGCGGCCTCAAGGGTAACCGGAGTGAGCTTCAGGTGTTGCTCTCCCAGTTTTTCCCTGTTGGTGTCTGTTTACAAGAACCCAAATTACACTCCTCTGTTATCCATCCCTTCTCGGGCGATGATTTATTATATTCATTGGATCCTTTTTCCGATGGAACCCTTAACGAAAGTGCTCTTATTATACACACTGGTATTCCATACCGTCATCTCTTTGTTCATACTTCTCTGCAGCCCATATCCACTTGAATAAGTGGTATACACTCTGTTCTTTGTATCTCTTCCCTTCTCGGGCATTGTCTATCCCAGATGTTGCCTTTCTGGTTTCTTCCTTACCACCACCCCTTCTGTTACTTGGCGATTTTAATGCCCACCATTTTCTCTGGGGAGGGGGTCTCACTGTGACTCCTGCGGCATTCAGTTGGAGGCATTTCTTGCTTCTCTCCCCATCCATGTTTTAAATACGGGTACTCCCACCCATTTTGATCCTCAAACTCATTCTTTCTCTTGCATCGATCTCTCCATCTGCTCTTCCTCAACTGTCCTCAACTTCACCTGGTCTGTCCTCCCAGACTTGCATGACACCGATCATTTTCCAATCATCCTTACTTCTCCTTCGTATTCTCCACCTTCGTAAATTCTCCCCCGACCCGGCTCCTGTTCTTCGGGTTGACGGTGTTGATATAGCACACCCTCTTGCCGTTGCCACTGAAATTGGTACTCATTTGGTCCGTATTTCTCAGGGGCTCCATCTATGCCCCTCGTTCCTTTCTTCTAAGTCTGCCACTGAAATTGGTACTCATTTGGTCCGTATTTCTCAGGGGCTCCATCTATGCCCCTCGTTCCTTTCTTCTAAGTCTGCCAGCGAGTTAGAGCCCTTACATTTTTCTTCTCTCAGAGAAGAATCTTATAATGTGCCTTTTACCCTTCTGGAATTGGAGGCAACACTCTCCGCTTGCCGATCATCGGCAGCTGGGCCAGACGGCATACATATTCGTATGCTACAGCATTTACATCAGTCAGCCCTTGCAGTCCTCTTATGACTCTTTAATCTTATATGGTCACAAGGAGTTCTTCCCCAGCTGTGGAAATCTGCTATTGTTCTACCTTTTCGCAAACCGGGTACTACGGGACATGATACCTCCCACTACCATCCCATTGCTCTTACCAGTGCAGTTTACAAGGTGATGGAACATCTGGGTAATAGACGTTTGATGTGGTATTTAGAGACACAAAGTAGTCTTTCCACTAGTCAATATGGCTTTCGTAAGGGCCGTTCTACCATTCACCCCTTACTGCGCTTGGATACATATATTTGTAATGCCTTTGCTAATAACCACTCGGTTATTGCCATCTTTTTTGACCTTGAGAAGGCATATGACACAACTTGGAGGTATAATATCTTGGCCCAGGCCCACTCCTTAGGCCTCCAAGGCAATTACCATTTTTCCTTAAGGCCTTCTTAATTGAAAGACATTTCCGTGTCCGGGTTAATAATATGCTTTCCCCAGAGTTTGTCCAAGCTGAAGGCGTCCCCCAGGGATGTTTTCTGAGCACAACACTCTTTCTCCTTGCTATAAATGATCTGGCATCTATTCTCTCATCCAATATTTGGTCATCGCTTTATGTTGACGACTTTGCTATAGCTTGTGTGGGCGCTGACTGTCACCTCATTGCAGTTTTGCTCCAGCATGCCATCAACCGTGTTTCCGATTGGGCCACCACTCATGGGTTTAAATTTTCTAGTAGTAAAACTCACCAAATTACGTTCACTAGACGTTCAGTGGTCTCTGATCATTCATTGTACCTATACGGCTTGCGTATCCCAGAACGTGATACGGTCAGGTTTCTCGACCTCCTGTTTGACCATTGATTGTCCTGGAAACCTCACATTACCTCTCTGAAGGCAACTTGTCATAACCGGCTGAACTTCCTTAAAACCCTAACACATCTTTCATGGGGGGCTGATTGTAGAACTCTCCTTCGCCTGCATTCAGCCCTAATTTTATTGAAACTCGATTATGGTGACCAGATATATTCGGCGGCCTCCCCTGCTACTCTCTCTAGCCTTAATCCCATCCATCACCAGGGATTATGTTTATGCCTCGGTGCTTTTCGTTCTTCACCGGTTGAGAGCCTCTATGCAGAAGCGAACATTCCATCCTTGTCCGATCGCCATGATGCACATTGCCTTCGCTATTATGTTCGTTCTCATGACCTCCGCAATCCTTCCATGTATAGGATTGTCACAGATGTTAGTAGACGCTCTTTATTTGTTCGTCGCCCGTTTACTTCGTCCCTTTTCTCTTCGCCTACATTCGCTCGTCTTCTCTTCAGCTACCACCTTTCTATGTTCATGTGGCATCTCCCTTTCCCCTACCCCCTTGGGAAGTTCCTGCTGTCCATGTCTGTTCTTTTCCACTGCCATACGTGAAAGCCCAACTGCCTCAGCGGCTTCTCGCTCTCTTTTTCTTGACCACTTTCGCTCTCATTCCCATGCCATCGCAGTGTACACTGATGGTTGTAAGTGTTCTGACGGAGTCGGATTCGCAGCAGTGTTTCCGGACAGCGTCATGCGAGGGCATCTATTATCCTCGGCTAGCATTTTTACGGCTGAATTGTATGCCATTCTTGTAGCACTTATCCGTATTGCATCTATGCCTGTGTCACCATTTGTTTTTGTTTCAGACTCCCTTAGTGCTTTACAGGCTATCCAAAAATTTGATACACCTCACCCCCTAGTTCTTCGTATCCAACTTTGGTTATGCCGTATCTCTAGCAAACACAAAGATATTGTTTTTTGTTAGGTCCCTGGTCATGTTGACGTACAGGGCAATGAACAGGCAGACACTGTTGCGCGGTCAGCAGTACATGACCTTCAAGTTTCATATAGAGGTGTTCCATTTATGGACTATTTTGCTGTCATTGCTACCCACCTTCGCACCTGTTGGCAACAATGTTGGTCTGACCTGCTAGATAACAAACTTCATTCTATTAAACCGAGTATAGGTTTCTGGCCTTCTTCTTGTCACCAATGTCGAGGTTGGGAGACTACTCTCTCCCGTCTTCGCATCGGCCACACTCCTCTTACGGGTATCTCATGGAGAGGCTCTCTGTCCCTCTCTGTGAGCATTGTCAGGTTCTAGTATCTGTTCGCCACATTCTGTTGGACTGCCCACTCTATCAACGAGCACGCAGAATTTACCTCCAACGTTGTCTTCGCTCTGCTGCCCTTTCTTTACCTTCCCTTCTTGCTGATGGGCCCTCCTTTAATCCTGACTCTCTCATTGACTTTTTGGCAGCAACTGATTTACTACACAAACTCTGATGATTATACCTCTAGTGCTTCCCTCAGTCCCTTCTACCTTAATCTCTTACTTCCCTCTATCCCTGCACTATCCACTGTCCCACTGCACTCCATAACCTACTAATCATCCCTCTCCCTCTTACTACCCATTATCCCTGCATCCTGTCCTGCCCTGCTGCACTGTATGACTCTTGTGGTTTAGCATTTCTTTTGATTATAATAATAATCAAAGCAATATTTCCCATAAGAAATAATGTAAATTGAATTAATCCGTTCCAGAAACCCAAAAATATTAAAAAAAAAAAATACATTTTATAGAGATTATAGTTTTTACATACACACAACAAACATACATAGTACAATTATTAATAAATAAATATTTAAATAAACATATAAAATAAAATTTTTACTTACCTTTATTGAAGATTGTTGATGGCATCTGGAAGATAGGGAAGAGGAGTGAGGGAGGGCTTAGTGTTTGAAAGGGAAATCCCCCTCCATAAATACTTAAGGTAGCAAAGCCCTCTGGGGTTACTTCCCTTCTTTTTCTTTTAATGCCACTAGGACCAGCTTGAGAGTCACTGGACCCCTGTCTCACAAAATAACTGTCCAGAGTGCTCTGTTTCTGGCGCCTCTTTAAGATGTCCGTAAAATGGGAAATTTTTTTGTCACTGAACATGTTGCAGAGATTGGTTGTTTCAGCTTGCTCAGGGTGGTATCTCTCCACAAACCTTTGCACATCATTCCACTTTGCACAAATCTCCTTAATCTCTGAAGAAGGCACCTCATCCACTCCCTCTTCCTCCTCCTCTGCAAGTTCCTCATCTGTGGTCTGATGCTGTTCCAGATGAAGCTCTTCCAGCTCTTCAGTTGTTAGCTCTTCCCTGTGGTCCTGCACCAACTCTTCCACATCCTCGCCACTCGCCTCCAACCCCAGGGACTTACCCAATGCCACAATACAGTCCACAACAGGCAGAGGGTTGGCAGGGTCAGGGTCAGCCTCAAACCCTTCAAAATCCCTCTGTTGGACACAATCTGGCCACAATTGTCTCCAAGCAGAGTTCAAAGTCCTGAAAGTCACTCCCTCCCAAGCCTTACCTACAAGGCTTATGCAGTTGTAGATATTGAAGTCATTCCTCCAGAACTCTCTTAGGGTCAACTCAGTGTCTGAGGTCACTTCAAAGCACTTTTGAAACACTGCTTTTGTGTAAAGTTTTTTGAAGTTAGAAATGACCTTATCCATGGGCTGGATGAGAGGAGTGGTGTTAGGAAGCAAGAACTTCGCTGTGATGAAACTGAAGTCCGTAGACAGTAGGTCTACCTAGTTTGGAGGATGTGCAGGAGCATTGTCCAGTAACAGCAGGCACTTGAGTTCCAATTTATTTTCCAGGTGTTTTTTTCACACTGGGGCCAAACTCTTCATGGACCCACTCTTTGAAAATTTGCCTTGTGGCCCATGCCCTTTTATTAGCTTTCCGCAACACACACAATCTATCCTTGATGACATTGTTTTTCTTGAACACACTGGGATTTTCTGAGTGATACACCAGTAAAGGCTTCACTTTAAAATCCCCACTAGCGTTAGCACAAAACAAGAGAGTTAGCCTATCTTTCATAGGCTTGTGTCCTGGCAATGCCTTTTCCTCCTGCATTATATAGGTCCTCTTTGGCATTTTCTTCCAAAACAGGCCTGTTTGTCACAATTGAATACTTGTTCGGGTTTGAATTTTTCAGTCTCTACGTACCCTTTAAATTCCTGCACAAATTTTTCAGCCGCCCGTTTGTCTGAACTGGCTGCCTCACCATGCCTTAAAATACTGTGTATGCCACTATGCTTCTTATATCTGTCAAACCAGCCTCTGCTGGCCTTAAAATCACTAAAATCAGCACTGGTTCTAGGCATTTTCTTTACAAGAATGGCATGCAACTGCCTTGCCTTTTCACAAATGATCGTCTCCGATACACTATCACCCGCTATCTCTTTATCCTTGATCCACACTAGCAACAACTTCTCTACCTCTTCGACTATTTGTGGTCTATTTTTGGTTAGCATATCAACATCTTTCGCAACATCAGCTTCCTTGATTTGTTCCTTCTTTGCCAGGATTGAAGCGATTGTTGATTTGTTTTTCCCATATATCCTGGCAAGCTCCACAAGTCGCACACCACTCTAGTATTTTTGTATATAATAATAATAATATAATAATAATATCTTTATTTCGATGCATGTTACAAGTGTACATTGTTATTGGTAGTTACAATTATAAAACTGTAATGCAAGGAGAGCCACTGGCATGTCATGGCATTAGGGGCAGCTTATTCTAAAGACTTATTCACTAAGTACTTAATGCTAGAGAAATTGATTGAGTTTATTCTAGTTATGTATTATTTCAAATTACAATATGATTATACATACTATTAAAAGACAATACTAGAGAAATTGGTTGAGTTTAATCTAGTTGTATATTTTATTTCAAGTTACAATATGTTGATGCTATACTAGTATAATAACAATACTAGAAAAATTTATTGAGTTTCTTCTAGTTATATAATTTATCTCAAATTAACAAAATGATGATACTATACTATTTTAAATGACAATATGATGATATGAAATTGCAACAAGTGTTAAGGAGGATGACAATATAAAACAGATTATCTTAAGTAAAATAACATTGGGTTTGAAAGTTTGTTACAGTATGAGTATTTAGTATAGGGTGAGTAGGTGATTTTTGAGAAGAGTCTTGAATTGATTTTCCGACAAGGTTAACTTAATATTTACTGGTAATGAATTCCAGATTCTGGGGACCTTTATGTGCATAGAATTTTTACATTGGTTAGTATGGACTCGGGGTATGTCAAATAGTGATCTGTGTCTTGTGTCATGGTCGTGGGACCTATTAAAGTTGTTGAGGAGAATTTTGAGCGGAGGGTTAATATTAGCATGTAGAGTTTTATGTATGTAGAAGGCACATGAATAGGTATGAATATTTTTTACTGTGAGTAGTTTTAATGTTTTGAATATAGGTGGAGTATGCTGTCTAGAGTGGGAATTTATCATCATCCTGACTGCAGCCTTTTGCTGGGTTATGAGTGGTCTAAGGTGATTTAATGTTGTTGAGCCCCATGCACAGATTCCATAGGTGAGATAAGGGTAGATAAGAGAATGATATAGTGCAATGAGAGCTGGTTGTGGCACATAATAATGTATCTTAGATAATATACCTACTGTCTTTGAGATTTCCTTGGAAATTTGTTGTATGTGTGTTTGGAATTTAAGACTACTGTCAAGGTGGATTCCTAGGAATTTTCCCTCTGTGAGTCTTGTGATGGGTGAATCATTGAGCGTTATGTTAAGTGGAACATTTGTAGCTTTGTTTCCAAACTGAATGAAGTAGGTCTTGTCAGTATTGAGAGTAAGCTTATTTGTCTTCATCCATGTTGATATTTTCTGTAATTCGGCATTAACAGTGTTGGCTAGTATGACTGGATTTGGGTGAGAGAAGACATATGTTGTGTCATCTGCAAATAATATGGGTTTGAGTAGTTGTGATACATTCGGTAGGTCGTTTATGTAAATGAGGAATAGGAGTGGCCCCAAGACACTTCCTTGAGGGACTCCGACTGTAATTTGTTGTGTGGAAGAGTTCTCTCCATTTGTGTACACGTACTGGCTTCTGTTGCTAAGGTACGACTTTAGGTAGTTGAGGGGGTGCCCCCTAATACCATAGTGCGCTAATTTTGTGAGCAATAAATCATGGTCGACTGTATCAAATGCTTTGCGTAGGTCTATGTATTTCCTTCTTCACGTCTATGGTGTTTCTCACTTTCTTTACCACAGGGGTACTACTAGGAAATTTCTTTGGGTCCATGGTAGCTTATTTCACAGTTGCACTTAATGAAGAAGCACCAAACAAAGAATTAATTGTGAAATGTTTGGATGAGCGCGCAGGGTAATGTTCACTCGGAGGATGAACAAAGCTAGACTGACTCACAACACCTGCGTGGGCAGGCATGCAGGTGCGGGGCAGGCAGCCAGGTCTGGTATGCATGCGGTTCAAAACACCGGGCACATTTGATTCTCGGGACAAAATTGGTTCGAAAAAAGCGGTCGAAACTCAAAGCGTTCGATAGTCGGTGCGTTCGAACTCGGGGTTCCACTGTACTTCATAATATTGCTGTAAAATTTTTGAGATGGTCTCACTATGAAAAGTGACTTTTAGAATTATTTTTTTAGGATTACTTTTACTATAGTAATTTTTAAGTATTTGTAGTACTGTACATATTAAACAATTTATTAATTTTATATCAAAATAGCATGAAAACATTAGCTAAATGAAATACAGCAATTGAAGAATTGAGCTGAAGCTCTTTAATTTTGCAATGTTTCTAGACTTTGGTAACACTGGCCATGGAGTGGCACAGTCCAAGGCTACACTGAAATATATGGCTACCTTAAAGGTCATAAACACATCACAGAATTGTTTAAATTGACTGAAAAGCACACCTAAAAGAGCTGGCTGGTTTACTGGCCTAGTAGTTGTATAGTCTTCATGGGTTTAGTGCTTCCTCAAGAGAATATTTGTAATATTCTACTGTATCATATTATTGATATACCCTGCAGCACTGTATGACTTATGGGTTTAGTGCTTAATTTGATTATTATGATTATAGTAATAATAATGGCATACAATACTGACATGATGAATAAAACATGTGTAGTATACTTGGGTATCTTTATTGCTGAGCATTGATGATACATACTCAAGTGTTGCTTGTGTCTTTATTCATCTTCTGGCCTAGTTCAAGTCTGTGCTGCTAGATCTGTAGTGATATGACTATAATAAATTCTGGTGCCAACCCAAGCCAAAATTAATTGTAACACTCAGGGTGTAAATGTGGCAGAAGTCACACAACCATCTAGAAATACTAGGAATGAAATGAGAAAGACCATTAAAACAGTAATTTTGAGAGAACACACTTTTCCAGCTGTAAGCCAACAAAATCTACAAAAAAGGTTTATCAAGAAGTGCAGTACATCAGTAATCTCTTCAAGGAAGGTTCCTTGAAGTTTTTGATATAAGGAATTAGAATTGTCCTTCCCTTTCTTAGATTGAAACAAATTGCCTCCCATTTAATCATTGTTTTAGTGCTTCCCCTAAATATAATAAGGCAATAAGAGACCTGGAAGACAGTTTGCAATTTCAAAACCTGCTCACTAGCCCAGGTGAGGAAGTTTAGGCATCTCATGTTGTACAGTTTTTTTAACAGTGTAATCTTCATTCCATTCAGATAATCTACCTCATGGGAGGTGCCTTGATGGTGATGAGAGGCTTTTGAACCATGGAATGGGCTTAACCCTTTCACTGTCTCCTGTTTACTTCTACAATACTGATGCCAGTGTCATTCATGTAGATCTACATTTTAAACAGCATCAAATATGCTGTGATTGGTAAATTTTGGTGTAGCCATGAGAAAATGGGTCTGTGTGGTAGTGTGCAAGATATATAAGAAAAACCTGCCCCATGCAATGCATGATGAGGAAAAAACCTCTGGATGAATTTTAAGGTTTAATTCACTGTTTATTGGTATTAATAGAATAAAAGACATACTAATGAACTAGAGATTTTGTTTGGTTTCAGGACTGGAAGTAGCTTGAAACTCCTCAAAGTAGTGGAAATATTAGATTTTTGATGACTTTCCTGAGGATGGGTTAGGCCCCCTGTCAGGCTTTTTTTGTGTTTTTACAAGGTTTTCTTCAATTATTGGGATGCCCTCAACCATGCCTAATCATTCCTGGTTATATTTTATTATCCAAGAAGTAGGGTAAAACTTTGTTTTATGTGATGGTGAATTCAAAATGGAGGGGCTTGAGGACATGATTAATGAATAGAAGAAATGCTAATTTAGTGATTGGAATGCCTGCAGTGTTTATTTTGGACTCTTGTTTTTAAATTGGATTTTTTATATTTGTGTAAAATGTGCCAAATTACCAATTTCTGTGCACTTTAAAGGTTAGTTCTGATAGTTGAATGAGTTATTTCTTGTACTCATTCAATAAAACAGAAGGTATGTTAGCAAAATTGCTAATTGAACAGTGGAATTGGCTTAAAATAGGATTCCTGTGGGTTTAGTACTTTCCCCAATTAAAATTAAAAAGCCTTGTCAGCCATTAACCCTTTCAGGGTCGCAAGGCCCTCTCCCAAACTCGTTCTCAGGGTTGCAAATTTTTCGGAATTTTTTTTTTTTTCTTATGAAATGATAGAGAATCTTTTTCCAATCATAACACCACCAAAATTATGAAATTTGATTGAAACCTAATGGAATTATGCTTTCGCGAAGTTAGCGGTATCGATGACATTTACGCATCGGCGATTTCGCCCAATTTGAGCCCTATTTTCGTCAAATTCCAATGTTTCAGGCTACTAAAATTATAGCTATTTCGCTAGAACTCCATTTCTTCTATCGATTAAGAACAAGAAACTGCCTATTTACCAATTTCAACTACCCAAAATAGTGGTCAGAAAATGGCAATTTGGTCAATTTCACACAAATTTCAAACAATGCCAATTTCAAAATAGGGTCCAGAATAAACAAGGCAGACATTCCTGGGACTAAAATAACATCTTCTCTGTTCATTAGTCATGTCTCCAGGCCCCTCTTACATTACTTTTGCTTTCCATTTTGAATTTTTATTCTCACAAAAAATAGAAGATTTACTGTTATGTATACAACTGCATCATTGTAAAAATGGTATAAATAATATCAGCGCACTTGTGCAAGAATATTAGACTCGCCAGTTGATGTGTATTGGACTCATGGTGTGATTTGTTTACTCTTGAACATCGGCCAAAATCGAACATTTTCGCTACTTTGCTCTCAAGTTTCATGGTACTTGTCATCGTGAAACCAGTCAAAATTATCTCTATTTCTGTAATATATCATCCATTCTATCAAATGAGACCAAGAAAATGAGAATACAAGCATAAATACCATACAAAAATAGACTGCAAAGTCGCTGTTTTAAACCAAAAACACTCAGTTTTTTTTCTTCATTATGCACTGTGTTGCAGGATTTTTTTTATACTGCGCACACTGACCGCACAGACCCAGTCTCTCACATCTAGGCCTAACAGCCTGTTTCTGCTTGATTTGAGGGCGCTAGAATTTAGGCATACTAGTACGACGAAAACCCTGCCGCGTAAGCCGTACTAGTATGGCCGAAACCCTGAAAGGGTTAACCCCAACAAATGTATAGCTCTGGGCTGTCTAAGCCCTTAACCCATTATTATACATTCCCTTTGTGCACAAAACCCTAATAGCTGATACAGTTCAACAGAAGGCGATTTAATCAGTTTTCATGCTAGGCACAGCAGCTCTGTTGTTTTGTACACCTGATTACTACAGTCATCCACCACGTGGTATGCCTCTTTGGGCACAGCCCTTAATGCCAAGCATGTACAGCTCTTGGTTGTGAGCACTTAATGCCAACTGATTTGTATGGATATTAATTAAAGATATTAGAGCCAGCTGGATCATGACCCAGGCAGCAGCAACAACGGCTGCTCCTATATTTTGCCATTCCCTGGGTCGTTGCAAACTCCAGTGATGACCTATTTGCAAGAACTGTTGCAACAACATACAAGGAACATATAGTGACAAGAAAACTGACGGTGACTACAGCAAAATGAATCAAATATGACCAAAAGAGGAGACCAGCATTCAAATACCAGACCAGCTACCAGACGTACAACCAGACAAGCAACGTTTTCCACTACACTGAAGTAACTGACAACTATATCAACTGCACAGTGTTCAATGTGAAGTCAACATAAGGGAAAACCTAATCAACAAAACTACAAGGAAACTGACAGGTCTGTAGTGTAGAGTAGTGTCGGTTTTTTCCCTCAGTGCCAGGTGAGGGAAGGAAGTGAACATTTAAACATGGCTGACTGGCACTCAATCACCAGCTACTGCCAGATGTGCAACTACGAAGCAACGTTCTAACTATACTGACAGTAGCTGACCATCATATTAACTGCACCAGTGTTAAAGGGAGGGAAACAGCAGAAACCGCTAAATCTACAAAACAAACTCCAAGGAAACTCAGGCTATAGCGGCAGTTCTTTCCCTCAGTGCCAAATGTGGGAAGGAAGTGGATTAGTTAAACAGCCAAGAATATTTTTTCAATGGCTGATTTCCATATTAACTGACCAGTGTACATTAGGAGGGAAACATAGGAGAAAACACCAAATCTAACGACAAAACTCCAAGGAATCTGTCAGGGTGCATTGGCCGTTTTTTCCCTCACTGCTTTTAAAAATGGCTGACACATCAACTCTACGAGGAATCAGGTACCAACATGACGAGCCCCGCTAAATGGGATTGATGGGGCTTTGGACGGACATTGCCATTGATTAAAACTTTTTTTTTTTTTTACCCTGCCAGGATGGAAATGAGCTAGAAGTGTGATAGATGAAGCCAGACTGTGAAGTGAGGAGTGAAGGGGGTTTCTGAAGTAAGGGGTAATAGGGGTATGTGATAACAGGAAACTTACTAGTAATCAGTGGTGATTTCTACAGTAGCTACTAGGCCACTGCTAGGTGTCTGATAGGATCAGTGGTTTCTTTTTAATAAAAAAATAAAGAAAAAAAAACAAATTTTTGTTGTGAAGTGATAGAGTGAAGAGTGACCATGGCTGGCGTAAGAGGGGTTCAGGCTGCCATAATTATGCTTATCATTATACATTTCTCTGAAGAAGGAAATCAGTCATGGGGACTGGAAAAGGTGAATGGGGTAATAGCTCCCTGGAAAGTGAAAGCCCAAAATTGGCCATCCTACCAGAAACGTAAGTGCCATTATTGCCACAAGGTATGGCAACACCACATATCCAAACAAAAACAGTGGCACACAGCTTTTATAGTGGCGCTATTAAGTGGTGATATCCATACTATGAGCAACTGCTTGCTGCTCCCGATAATAACAAACCTACGAGAATCTCTGAGACCTGTGCCTCTCTATTAGACCATATCTGGACTAACACCATATCCCCATTAAAATCAGGCATAATCACAGACAATACCACTGACCACTACCCAACCTTTCTCATAACAAATCTGGGAAAATTACCACTAGAGACTACTAAAGTTACCTTCAGACTACATAATGAGACAGCTATAAATAGCTTTATAACAGCTATGACAAACATTGACTGGCAAACAGAAATAGACAACTTCCCAGATACTGACTTATGTATTAATAATTTTCTTAAAAGACCCAATACCTCTATAATAAGCACTGCCCTAAAAACTAAACAAATCACAACTAAAAGATTAAATAGTCCCTGGCTAACCCCAGCATACTCAAGTCCATTAATATAAAGCACCTATATGAAAAACAGTACAGAATGGGACAAATATCAAGAGAACAAACAAAACGCTACTCATCAAACCTAATGAGTCTGATAAGAAGGTCAAAAAAACTGTACTATAAGAACAGATTACATAACTTAAAAGGTGATATAAAAAAGACCTGGAAAACCCTATCTGAAATTCTAGGAACAAAAAAGATATCCACAAACAGAACAATCAAGCTAACAAAACCAGATGAACCCCTACTCCCACCTATTGAAACAGCAAACAAACTCAATGATTTCTTCTCCACCATAGGTAAAAAGCTGGCAAGCAAAATCCCAAGTTCAAATACTCCACCTAACTACTATCTCACTGGCACCTATCCGAACACACTATTCCTAGCCCCAACCAACTAAATAGAAGTTTCACTTATAATCAACACATTAAAAAACAAAGCAGGTGACCTAAATAACTTACCACCTTATATATACAAAAAAGCCTCTCAAGTTCTCTCACCAATTATTGCAACACTCTTTAACAAATCCATTGAATCCTCTACCTTCCCATCAATACTCAAAATAGCGAGGGTCACCCCAATACATAAAGGAGGAGATCAAGCAGACCTGAATAACTACAGGCCGATATCTAACTTACCCCTTCTCTCCAAAATCTTTGAAAAATTAATTCATAGACAAATATATTCCTACCTCACCTCCAACAACGTACTCAACCACTGTCAATTTGGATTCAGGCCTAATAAAAATACAAATGATGCCATTATACACATGTTAGAAATAATTTACACCGCCCTTGAGAAAAAGAAATCCCAGTGGGAATCTTCATTGATTTACGTAAAGCTTTT